>CAUYQU010045945.1:0-87653 GCA_963574635.1 Cheracebus regulus | reverse complement strand
TACTTGTTTTTTTACAACCTAAAATTTGTAAAATTTGAATTTGTTCTTCTAAAAAGGAAGAATCCCAATCTCTCTCCCTCTTTCTCGTCCTCTTTCTTTCTCTCTTTCATTCTTTTTTTTCTTTCTTTTGCTGTTTCTTTTTTTCTTTCTCCTTTTCTCTCTTTTTCTTAAAAAAAAAATAATAATAAAAATAAAAAGGAAGAAAGCCCACTAGCAGTTTTGTTTCAGCCAATGTTTCTCCAGTTTATCTTGGAGGTAAGAGATTTGAGTAAATTTCTTTATAATAGAACAATTTATAATCCTTTGGGTATATACCCAGTAATGGGATTGCTGGGTCAAATGGCATTTCTATTTCTTGTTGCCACTACGGGCATGAATGTGAATTAGCGCCCTCTTGTGAGCATGGGATGAAAACCTTAAAATACATCTGAAGCTGAAAGGGACTTCAGTTATTTCACCATGAGAGAAGACAAAGAATTGCACTGACTAGAAAAAAAAAGATCACACTCCTTAAAGTAAAATTATCTTAGAATTCTTGATTGTTTAGACTTTCAACATACAATGCATTTGTATGAGAAAGTACCTGATATTCAATAGAGTTGTGGCTTGTCTTAAAATTCATAAGAGGCAACACGAATGTTCTCCTGTACCATTGCCACTGCATGGGAAGTTATCACAGTGGAGGACACGATAATCTCCCTTGTGCCAAGTATGCTATACTGTGCTCACATTTATTACACAGAATTTCCAGACAATGCATCAAGTCATTCAGAAATGAAAGAGGATAGTAACTTTTCTAAATTCTTTTAGTAAAGAGTCATAGATCATTTCTTAAAAAATAAAAATAATGAAAACTTGTTATGTCAGGAAAAAAATCAAATTGGAGATTATTTCAAATAGAGACATCTTCAGCATAGCACAGAGCACTTGCAGAACAAAATGAATTCCCTTTTACATAGGTTAGTAGATTCCAATCTCCAAAAAAAAAAAAAAAAAAAAAAAAAAAACCACATCTCTCATCACTCTAATCTAGAGTTTTCAAAATTACACCTTACTATAGTAATGTCACATCTGACTGACAGGTTGAACTAAACAATTAATTCTAACACATCAAAGTGGGAGGGAGAATTTTCAAGGCACTAGGTCCTATAGTATTCTTCAAGAACACTGCCAGACATTTCCTGGGATGCTGCCAGCCAATCCCAGGTCAAAGCTTAATTGGCATTCTCAGTTAGCGGACTCCAAATTTGAGAAAGGCCAGACATTGTCTTTAGGCATTTATACTGTAGTTAACTCTAATAGAAATTTCTTTATTTTTGTCAAATAATATCAACAAACTTTTTTTAGCTGTTTACTGTTCTCATTTATTTGAGGATGGGCATTATAACCGAAGGGTGAGTGAATGACATTGGAAAATCATTTTAGTCAACTTGTTTCTAAACATCAATGGAAGGAAGTAAACATTTCCATCTGTTCAGCTCATTAGTGCTGATAAATGGAGATGGCAAAATGTAGAGGCTATGGATTCCTAAAGGACTTGACTTACATCAGTGGCTCTCAAAGTGTGGTCTGGGAAATCCCTAAGATCCTTTCAGGAGGTCCAAACCGTCAAAACTACTTTCATAATCATACTAACACATTATTTGCCTTCTCCTACAAGTATATAGTGCAAATTTTGCAACAGATTGATGCAGAAGCAGATACGTGAAACCACTTCTCTTCTATTAAGTCAGACATTAAAGAGATTTGCAAAAATGTAAAATAATGCCACTCTTCTCACTTTTTGTTTTGTTTTGGAAAATACAATTAAAAAGCATTATTTAGATTAACTCATATGGGTTTACTTTTGTTATTTGGATATGTCATAAATATTTTTAAATTCCACTTTAATTTATAACATAATGAATATAAATTGATACAACCCCACAGAAGCCAAAGCTCTTTGGGTTTTAATAATTTTAAAGAGTATAAATGAGTCCTAGACCAAAATTATTGAGAACCGCTGTTACAGATCTCTATTTTGACTCAGCATTAAAAAGTTGTATTAATGTTGAACTCAGACACTCCAAAAAAATCTTTCTAGATTTTCAGAATCAAAGCAGCCTCCTGCTGTGCTCCAGAGTTCAAAGGCATTTTTATCTGACTTTATGCTACTCAGAATCCAAATTGAATTTCACTTCAGTGTAGAACTAACGAGAAATTTTCAAATATCATTCATCTATTCAACAAAATTTACTGAGTATCTATCATGTGCAAATACAGCTATGTTTGGAATGTTGCTACTCTGGGGAAATAAAATGGTATCTTTTCAGAGTAAAAAACATATATGCCCTGCTCCTAAATAGTAAGACCTAACACTGATTAAGTACATACTAAGTGCTAGACCTTGCACTAAGTGCTCAATGGCATAACTAATTTATTCCTAACAAGAACCTGATGTATTATTATTCCTATTTTATGGATGAGGAAACTGGGGCATAGAGAGATTAAACAATTTGTCCAAGGTTAAAGAGCTGACAAGTGGCAGATCCAGGATTTAAACCAGTAGAATCTCTGCATATAACTCCCCAGTAAAGCCGACACCATCCAGGAGGGTACTGGGCCTGGATATACATACTAGCTACACGTGACAGAGCTAAATCAAAAGCAATGTCAAGATTCGCTGGACGTAGTTTACCTTGGCAAAGCTGGAAGAAACCATCACTTTGAGTTTACTGTTAATTCCTGGATTCTGTCTATCGGACTAAAAGAGTAATTAACAGGTATTTCTGGTCATCCTCTTGTTCACAGTTGTAAAAGTTGTGAAGAAATGGCCCTAATATTACCCATAATCCTAAAGCAGTTTCTATAAAACAAGCTTTGTTCAGCTGGGTATGGTGGTACAAGACTGTATTCCCAGCTATTGGGAAGGCTGAGGCAAGAGGGTCTCTTCAGCCTGGGCGACAGAGCAAGACCCTGTCTCAAAAATAAATAATAAATAAATAAATAAATGGAAGAATAAATTTAAAAACAAGTTTTGATCTTGAAATGTGAAGAGAGGCCAAGAAACTGTATCATCATCAAACCAGCTCTGAGGAAAAAGGTCTATGAACATTCAGTGACATTTATTTTTAGGTAAATACATGAGTAAATAAATATATAAATCAGTCATTATGTCCTTTGTCCCCCCACAACCCCAAATTCATATGTTGAAGTCCTAACCCCCAGTTCACTTCAGAATGAGATAAGGACTTTAGAGAAGCAAGTAAAACAAGGTCATGGGGGTGGATCATCATCCAACAGGACTAGTGTCTCTATAAGAAAATAAGAGAGAGGCTAGAGACCCATAGGCACAGAGAAAAAGTCATGTGAAAGCACAGCAAGAAGGTGGCCATCTGCAAGCCAAGGAGAGAGGCCTCAGAAGATGCCAAACCTGCCACTTGCATCTTGATCTTGGACTTCCAGCCTCCTGTGAGAAATTGTGAAAAAATAAATTTCTGTTGTTTAAGTCTCCTAGTCTGTGGTATTTTGTTATAGTAGTCCAAACAAATTAAAACACCAGCCAAACTCTTTCATCCAACTGTTATTTTTTAAAATTCCACAACATTAACATCTATCATAATACTTGTAAACTTATTAAATTGTAGCATCCAGGTACTTGCCTATGAAGAAAAACAGAAGTATACCTAATTTTATAATGGGGACTAGGTATGGGTGGCTGATATGATTTGGCGTGTCCCCACCCAAACCTCATCTTGAATTGTAGTTCCCATAATCCCCATGTGTCATGGGAGGGACCCAGTGGGAGGTAATTAAATTTTGGGGGCAGGTTTTTCCCATGCCATTCTTGTGATAGTGAATAAGCCTCATGAGAGCTGATGGTTTTATAAAGGACAGTTTTCCTGCACACACTCTTGCCTTGCCACCATGTAAGATGTGTGTTTTGCTCCTCCTTTGCCTTCTGCCATGATTGTGAAGCCTCCCCAGGTATGTGGAACTGTGAGTCCATTAAACCTCTTTTTCTTTATAAATTACCCAGTCTCAGGTATGTCTTTATTAGCAGCATGAAAACAGACTAATATAGTAAATTGGTACTGCAGAGTGGGGTGCTGCTGTAAACATCCCCAAAAATGTGGAAGTAACTTCAGAATTGGGTAACAGGTAAAGGCTGTAACCACTTGGAGGGCTCAAAAAAAAATGTGGGAAAATTTGGAACTTCCTAGAGACTTGGAGAGCTTGGAAGACAGGAAAATGTGGGAAAGTTTGGGACTTGCTAGAGACTTGTTGAATGGCTTTGACTGAAATGCTGACAGTGATATGAACAATAAAGTCCAGGCTGAGGCGGTCTCTTATGGAGATGAGAAGCTTCTTGGAAACTGGAATAAAGGTCACTCTTGCAATCCAAAGAGACTAGGAGCATTTTGCCCTTACCTTACAGACCTGTGAAAACTTGAACTTGAGAGAGATGACTTAGTGTATCTGGCAGAGGAAATTTCTAAGCAGCAAAGCATTCAAGAGGAAGCAGAGCAAGAAAGTTTGGAAAATTTGCACCCTGATGATGATAGAAAAGAAAAACTCTTTTACTGGGGAGAAATTCAAGCCAACTGGGGAAATCTGCATAAGTAATGAGGATCCAAACGTTAATCACCAGAAAACAGAGAAAATGTCTCTAGGGCCTATCAGAGACCTTCATAGCAACCCCTTCCATCCATCACAGACCTGGAGGCTTAGGAGGGAAAAATTGTTTCCTACGCCAGGGTCAGGGCCCCATCCTATAAGCAGCCTCAAGACATGGCGCTCTATGTCCCAGCTGCTTCAGCTCCAGCCATGGCTAAAAGGAGCCAATGTACAGGTCAGGCTATTGCTTCAGAGAGTGCAAGCTCCAAGCCTTGGCAGCTTACATGTGCCATTGGGCCTGTGGGTGCATGTAAGTCAAGAATTGAGGTTTGGGAACATTCACCTAAATTTCAGAGGATGTATGGAAATGACTGGATTCAGGCGGAAGTTTACTGTAGGGGTGAACCCCTCATGGAGAGCCTCTGCTAGGGCAGTGGAGAAGGGAAATGTGGGGTTGGAGCCTTCACACAGAGTCCTACTGAGGCACTGCTTAGTGGAGCTATGACAAGAGGGCCACCATCCTCCAGATGCCATAACTATAGATCCAGTGACAGCTTGCACTATGCACCTGGAAAAGCCACAGACACTCAATGCTGGCCTGTGAAAGCAGCCAGGTCGGGAGGTGTACCCTGCAAAGCCACAAAGGCAGAGCTTCCCAAGACCATGGGAACCCACCTCTTGTATCAGCGTGACCTGGATGTGAGGCATGGAGTCAGATGATTATTTTGGAACTTTAAGGTTTAGTGACTGCCCTATTGGATTTTGGACTTGCATGAGGCCTGTACCCCTTTGTTTTGTCCAATTTCTCCCACTTGAAATGAGTGTATTTACCCAATGCCTGTACCTCCCTTGTATCTAGGAAGTAACTAATTTGCTTTTGATTTTATAGGCTCATAGGTAGAAGGTACTTGCCTTATCTCAGATAAGGCTTTGGAATTGGACTTTTGAGTTAATGATGGAATGAGTTAATACTTTGGAAGACTGACTATTGGAAAGGCATGATTATGTTTGGAAATGTGAGGACATGAGATGTGGGAGGGAGCAGGGACAGAATGATATGGTTTGGCTGTGTCCCCACCCAAACCTCATTTTGAGTTATAGCTCCCATAATGCCTACATGTCATGAAAGGGACCCAGTGGGAATTAACTGAATCTTGGGAGTGAGTTTTTCTCATGTTGTTCTCATGATAGTGAATAAGTCTCACATGATCTGATGCTTCAAGAGCAGTTCTCCTGTACTTGCTCTTTCCTGCCACCATGTAAGATATGCCTTTGCTCTTCCTTCTCCTTTTGCCATGATTGTGAGGCCTCCCCAGCCATGTGGAACTGTGAGTCCATTAAACTTCCTTTTCTTTATAAATTACCCAGTCTCATGTATTCCTTCACAGTAGTATTAAATACAGACTAACACAGTGGCTCTCAGGTGGCACCAGGTAGAATTACAGGTTGTGCTCCACCTCCCCTATCCACAAGAAGCTGACAAGGAAAATATGTAGAAAAAGAGACTAACCTAAAAGACACTATTGAAAAAGTAGATACAGAAATTCAAGGTCATACCTGTCTCTTATATTCTAGAATGCTATAAGGAGGTGATGTGTTTTATAAGTTACTTGATGAGTTGTTGTGAGTAACAGGGGCTATACCTGGCAGCTACAATGTACTCTGCAGATGTTAGTGTTCTTAATCATCTCCATAGTCAGGAGAGCTGCTAAAGAGCAAGTGAGTTAAAGAATAAGCATTATCGGTGAACTCTGTGAACACAGTATTCAATTTCAGACACTGCAATTACCAGAGTCACTGGCATGATGAACAGATCACCCAGTTATACTACCCTACTCAATCCACTGATTACAACAACCTCAGCATCAAAAAGTAAAGTCACCAAATTCAGACAAAATCACTAAAAATTTACGAACTTCCTAAAAATAAACACAGTTGTCCTGACTAGTTAAATTTTAAAAATCATCTATTTGAACCAATGAAGTCTGATTATCCATACAACTGTTAGAATGCCAATTAGTTCAACTTTTCTGGAAAGCAACTTGGCAATATGTATCAAAAACCCTAAAAATGTATCTTCTTTTATAGGAATTACACTTTCTGGAATTTATCCTAAAGGGATGATCATGGAATGCCTACAGATTTAGGTATAAAATATTAAAAATAGCTACGTATATTCTAGGAAATAAAAACATACACCAAAAAGTCAAAAATGTTTTCCTTTAGATTATGAAATTGCAGGTGATTTTTTTTTTTTTAAGATACAGGGTCTCAATCTGTCACACAGGCTGGAGTGCAGAGGCAAGATCATAGCTCACTAAACATTCAAATTACTGGGCTCAAGTGATCCTCTCACCTCAGCCTCCAGAGTAGCTAGGATCACAGGCCCACACCACCATACCTGGCTAATTTTTAAATTTTTTGTAAAGATGAAGTCTCACTATGTTGCCCAGGTCAGTCTTAAACTCCTGATGTCATGCAATCTTCCCTTTCATGCTACGTTTTGTTTTTACATTTTTCATTATATTTCAAAAGTTAGACCATGTCCATATATTACGTTTTTGAATCAGCAAATAAAAATAAATCAATGTTTTCTTTTTTACAAGACTGATCATGTAAATGGAGTTCTGATTGCAAATTGAATAAGATCTCTATATACCTTCCTATCTAATTTTGTTTTTTGGAAAGTATGGACGCAAATAAAGAATATATTTTTGTTTAAAGATGCATAAAGTTGTTTCAGCCTACAGGTAAAAATGTTGAACTATATTATAGATATATTTATTGTGAAAATGTGAACATGTTTTATAATAAAATTCCTTTTTCTCACTTGAGAAAGGACCATCTCTCTCAGTTTGTTTCTGTCAGCTGAAATACATCCATCTGAGACTAAGAGATGCATGGGGGAGATAATATAGTACTGAAATTATGAAATAACTTTCGGCCAAGAAGACATTTTCTAGGCTATACAGGCTACCTATATAAAAGAATCATCACCTAACTTCTCTGGAGCAAAACCAGGAGTTGGAGAACTTACACAACAGAGAGAAGTAAAATGGAGACTAATAAACAAGTAGACTCCAATGCTCCCAAAGTAAACTGTCTGTGAGCAGAGTGATTCCCAAAACAGTTGCTCTGAAACTTCTATGTACATCAGAATCAACTGGAAACCCCTATACAAATATAGGTCTTCCGACATAACCATACTGAATCAGAATCTCAGGTACCCAGAAACAGCAGGCTAATACCATAGATGTTTCTGATTCAGGTAGACTAGGAGCCATATTTTCAAAAAGTCTTTAAACATACAAAAGATTGAGTATTAGATATCCCAAACCACTTCTGAGTATACAACTGTCAATCCAAATCTCACTGGATGCATAAAAATAAACAACATCTACCTCACTAGTTACTTTAATGCACAATTTGTATAAAAATTGCTGCAACGAAATATTGGTAGAGTTTTGGCACTCCCCAAGCCTCTTTGAAGCAACATTTTACCTCTCTTCAATTTATTTTCTATCCCTCCCTACTGCTCCTCAACATCCAAAAGGCATCTTAATGGTTAATCATCTTGCACTTTAATTTCCCTAAAATGGTACGATTCCTGATACCACCAAATTATGTAACTTCTTACCAAACAATAGACAAATAAAATGCACTGTTAGCGAAGCCCTAATATGGAATGCTGTTCTCAGTGAGAAAGCCTACAAAATCAGTTAATCTGGCAAGGTTCATTATTTTTACTGATTAAAATAAGGTTCTTATTTTCCTTAGAAAAATAGGAATATGATCTAGAAGGAGGATAAAAGAGTGAAAGGTACTGTCCGAAACACACACACGAAAGCATTTCTGTAGTACTTTAAGCAAACAAGAGAGTTTTATAGGGTAGAGAAGTCAAATATAATTCACATAAACACCTGATTATGGAATGATTACCAGAACTTAAGCTGATCTCTTTGCCACTTATTTTAGAAATGAAATAAAAATAGTGTTCTGGGAATATTAACATCTTAATTCTTTGCAATATTTTATTAAGCACACACATATACTCATTGCTCTGTTTCTCCCTATAACTAAGAATTTGAAGAATTACAAACAAAAGAGTTTCTGAAACAAAGACAAATATTTATTTCTGTATTATGCTCATATTGGATTGAAATGGCTCCCCCAAGATACTCTTAGCTCATTTCTTGGTATGTCCTTTGGGTAACTCACCTCTTTTTTGGTAGCTGTGTCTACCAAGGAGCAGAATAATTAAGCTAACTTTTATTAGTTTACTCATCACATAAGATTGTTTGACTGATCCTTTTGCTTTCAATGGCTTATTTATTTAAATGGACATTAATGGTTCTTAGCCCTCAGAAATTGTCAAAAAGCCAACAATTCACTTTGGAAACAAGAGTAAACAGGGTCACAATGTGTTGATTTGTTCAATCTGTCAAGTTGAACAAACATTAACTTGAAGTATTAAGAAATTCCCATAAAGACCAAGGCGTTGGTTAAACAAACCATAAGAGGATGAGGACGTAAGTGTCAGTAGGAATAATCTTCCAACTTCTGTGTTACTGATAGGTAATATTAGTATCTTTTTGGTGATTACTTTAATTCTTATGCAATCAGTGGCATTTCTGATGGCAGAATCCTGCTTACTCATTTTTTTGAAATATAGTATAATTTTTTTCTATGGTTTCAAAATGGATTTTTGATATTTTCATTTTTCCTATGATATTTTCTATTCTTCTTCCAGTTATTTCCTATGCTTTGTACTTAATTTTTCCTTTCATTCTTTTCAGCTCCTTTTGCTGTGTGCTCTAATAATTTCCTATTTTGTGTGTTTCATATTTTCAACTATTTGGATGATATAGTACTACAGAAAGAAATATCAAAGTACTACAGAAAGAAAAGATCTCAAAAATATTCAGCATTAGGCCAGGCGTGGTGGCTCATGGCATAATCCCAGCACTTTGGGAGGCCGAGACGGGCAGATCACAAGGTCAAGAGATCGAGACCATACTGGTCAACATGGTGAAACCCAGTTTCAACTCAAAATACAAAAACAATTAGCCAGGTGTGGTGGTGCATGCCTGCAGTCCCAGCTATTCAGGAGGCTGAGGCAGGAGAATTGCTTGAACCTCAGAGGCAGAGGTTGCAGTGAGCCGAGATCACACCACTATACTCTAGCCTGGCAACAGAGCAACACTTCATCTAAAAAAAAAAAAAAAAAAAAAGCATTAGCTACTTATATTTCCAGTGAATGGAATATTGAGTGGGCTATTTCTGTCATTGTAGAATTGGAGGATAAGACCCAAAGCTGAAACGAACCAAAAAATATCAAAGTTTCTAAAGAGAAGCATCAGTGACACCTGGGGCCAGGAAACAACCCTACCCTCCTGTGATGCACTGAATTGTGGGCCCCCACAATTCATACGTTGAAGTCCCAACTCTTAGTATCTCAGAATTGATGGTATTTGGAGACAGAGTATTTAAAGAGGTAATGGAGTAGAAATGAGGTCATTAGAGTGCCCCTAATCCAATAAAACTGATGGCTTTACAAGAAGAGGAAATTTGGACACTAGAAACAGAGGCAAGACCATGTGAAATCACAGGGAGAAGATGGCCATCAACAAGCCAAAGAGAGAGGCCTCAGAAGAAGCCAACCCTGATGACACTGTGACTGTGAGAAAATAAATTTCTATTGTTTAAGCCACCCAGCCTGGGTACTCTGTTATGTAAGCCAGAACAAACACATACACCTATCCACTGTCTACTACCTCAGCTAAGGGGTGGGAATAAAGATAGTTCTCGGCTCTGCGGGAAAATCAAGCTCATGGTACATAACCCTTTTGTGGAGGGAGGAAGGTTGCTCTTCCTCCCTAAAACAATGGAGAGGGCCTCCAGGACATTTGTTCCAAAAGATTGGTGTATATGCAAGAAGGAAACACTGCTTTGGCAGCAGCCTTACCTGTTTCTGCCTATCTGAGCAGGGTTCATAAGAACTGAAGAGAGAGGGTAGGCCTGAAAAAAGCCTTGCCAGTAGCCCAGTGTTTACTCCTACCACTTGGCTGGGGGCAAGGATTTGTGAACTGTCTATGACGTGCATGTCCTTTCCTGCACCTGGACTTTTGCCATGTTTCTGGCACCACCACAGAGGCTGTAGCGTAAGCAGTGGTGGTGGAAACTGACCCAACTCTCTCATAGAACTGATGATTACGGGTTTTTTGAATAAACATAGAAATCCACCCTCCCAGTCTTAAAACTTGAGAAAATTATATTTGTCTTATCTGAGTTCCTTTCTTAGAAAATCAACTATCAGGTCTCCCATATCCTATCAAGGAAATGAAACTTACTAGATCACCATATCTAGACAGAGAGTCAGACTCTCACTCATTATGATTGCCTAAGTGACTATCTCCTTCCTATTGGCCAACTCCCCTTCCTTACTCCTCCCTTATTTCTGCTTTATGTAGTTATTTATTCTCAGCTATATGAACCCCTAATTTCAGTCCATCAGAGAAATGGATTTGAGACTGACCTCCCATCTCCTCTGCTGCAGCACTGGATTAAAGGTTTCTTCCCTGGCAATACTTGTCTCAGTGAATGGCTTTCTGAGAGGTGAGCAGCAGGACCTAGACCAAACCCCTGGGGTTTCTGTAACAGTGGCTTGAGCTAAGTGGGAAGACGTTGATCAAGCCAGAGTCTAAATCTTCACACCAGTTTGGAAGCCCTCAGGGTCCTTCAGAGTGTTCCCTGCTCTGCAGGAGAGGTAACACCTCTTCCAGTGACTAGTCAATATCAGTCAAAGACACAGCAAAAGGAGAGCCCTAGGCCTCACTCAGTTACATGATGAAACATCACCTTCTCTTCCCAGGCCCTTCTTGCAGCAATAATGGAGGAGCCTGCCTAGGAAAAGCAAACAAACAAACAAAAAACAGGAAAGAACAGATTTACAAATAGTGGCTTAGGTCCCACCTCCAAGCCACTTAGATCTCTAGTGGTGACCGCACTCGAGAAGGGAGGAAGTTTTAAATTGGATATGAGAGCAAATATTTAAACTGGACTGGCTAAATTTTTAATAAGTCAAAGCAACCAGAAAGGTTAGGGATGTTCGCATGATGTTGTGAAGACTGGGCAAAGAGAACATGAGAAAGCACAGTTGAAAGTGGTGGGCAACATCAATGATAGAATGGATAAAGAAAATATGGTATATATATACCATGGAATACTATGCAGCCATAAAAAAAGAATGAGATCATATCCTTTGCAGGGACATGGATGGAACTGGAAGCCATTATTCTCAGCAAACTAACACAGGAACATAAAACCAAACACTGCATGTTCTCACTTGTAAGTGGGAGCTGAACAATGAGAACACATAGATGCAGGGAGGGACATGAAACAGCAACACTGGAACTTGTCAGGGGTGCAAGAGGGATGGGAGAGCATCACGATAAATACCTAATGCATGTGGGGCTTAACACCTAGGTGATAAGTTGATAGGTGCAGCAAACCACCATGGCACACATTTACCTATGTAACAAACCTGTAAGTCCTACACATGTATCCCAGAATAAAATCAAATTAAATTACGTTAAATTAAAAAAAAAGGGATGGGCAAATAAGCAAAAACAATTTATACCCAACCAAAGTAAAAGTCATCAATAAAACCTCCTTAACAAGATTCCCCAATGAAAGGAGAGCACAGCATCAGTCACTAAATATACTGAGAGTATTTAAGATTTGGTGAAAAATCTTCAAGAATTAAGGGGAAAAAACTGTCTAGAAAGTTTGGGAGTTTAAAAAGCATCAATTAACAGTTTCTTGGAAATATTTACTTTTTTTTCACATTTTTAAAAATCACTTTTTCCCTAATATTATTGTGTAGCACACAATGATTACTTTTAGAATTAAAATAAAAATTTGTTTTACCCTTAGAATGTGTGTTTTAAATCATATCCTTAGAATGTGTGTTTTGTGCATATGTGATGTGTACTACTCTAAAGCCAGAGTTAGAATCACTGGCTCCCTAAAAGTGATACGCACCCAAAACAAAAACAACAACAATAAAAATAGTGACTAATCACTAAGTATTTACTATTTACTCTATGCCAAAACTTAGGTGCTGAGAACTTTGCATACATTGTCTCAGTAATCCTCACCACAATCCTATGTGGTAAATTCTATTATGCTCATTTTATAGATCAGCAATGATGTGCTTGGGCCACTTAATGAGCCTACTGTTAAATATTCCAGAGTTTTGCAAGCCATAACCTTAGGTATTTTGAATTTGCCATACTGGAAGTAGATAAATCATGGAAATTGGCAAGTGTTACAAATCCAGGTCCCTGGCTTCCCTCCTTTTCTCTCCCCTCCTCTTCCTCCTCCAGTAGGTTTACGAGCACACCACAGCATAAGGAAACTGGGGCTCAGAGAGTTTAAGATGTATGGTCAGATTACAGAGCTAGAAAGTGGTGGACTGCCAGGCTCTCAGCCCAAATGTCTCAGGTCCCCCAGCACAAGCTGTGACACACTGTCCCCTTCACACATGTAGCAGAGCTTCTAGCACTATGCAAGTGGGCAGAACAACAAAATTACAATTAAAGAGTGCCTTAGCTGATCGAGTCTTATGTTTCCTACATTTTTCAGTATTTCTTCTCCAGCACATTACACTCTGAAGACACTTTCTTCTTTGATCCCCCAGGAGGACCCTATGTCTAGCAGCTGACAGGAGCTGGCAGGCCCTCCAGGGGAGTCCAGTGCCTGTCAGTAGGAGAGGAGTGGGCGTTCACATCTTCCCTCCATTGTTGCCCTTTTCATCCATGCTTTGTTTGCCAAGAAAGAGAGCAGCATCTGCTCTCTGGGTGAGCAGATGATTATACAAGACCCCATGGTTTTACATCAAAGAAGACTGAATCTTAAAATCTTTTGTGTGTTTGTGTGTGTGGTGGTGTTCAAGGACTTGCATTTTTATAAAGCAAAAAGGGGGTCATTCCAAAATGTAAACATGCTGAAACTGCTACCAAAACAATGGGAAGTTTTAATAACTGAAGGTAAAAAATAATCTTCGCTGTCTTGCAAAATATCATACCAGTTTTGTTTTTTTGTATTAAAATACAAGGGAACTAATTTCATGAGCTGTGCTGCTTCCTCATCTACACACAGTACTCAAGAAGGGAGGCTGATAGGAAAGGAAAGGCAGAGCCTTGCTCATCTCACCTCTTGTGTGTGGTTATAACTTAGTTTGGCAATGGATTGATCCTGAATTCTAAAGCAATGTTATATATTGAGGACTCAAACATTCAAATGGAAACTGAGTGATCCGGCCCATAATACAAGAGTTACTAAACATCTAAGTGTTAAAAACATAACTATACTGCATCTTCAATAGTACCATCAGATATAGGTACTCACACACATGAATAACAATTATCATGGTTATTTATTCATGTGTAAACTGAGTTCTAAAATAACTTACCATCATTTTCCTTTGGCCAAGACTTTTCTCCACATATATTTATCTATAAACTATAAGACTAGGCATCACAAGATAGATATAAATGTAGAAACAGCTATGGATTGAGTTGCACTGAATTAGAATTACAGAAAATGAACTATGTCATACATTAGTATAATCAACAGTAGAAATAAATCTCTCCTTTCACAGTGTATTACTGGGAAAGATTACATTTGTATATGTTGGATTGTATACTTCATATGAGATTTCAGAACAGACTAGTATCTAGATTAAACTGTTAGTAGGATTATAAAAAATGGCAGTCATGTCTTTCAGGAAACACTGTATATCTGTACTTTATGTTAACTGAGCACAAAAGGCAACTAGGAGGAAGAGTGGAGAAAGAGAAAGACAGACACAGGATTCAGAGGTCCTGGACATCATTTCCCTTCTAGACCTGACCAAACAACTCCAGAGCTTCAGGCTGAGCTCTCTTCTATTAATCGGTCCTTTGTCCAGACTGTCTGAATGTCAGCTGGGAAGGAAGAGCTCACAAGTTTTCCATTTGATTTTATTAAATGTTCTCATCCTGTGGAGATGATCAGAGGTCTTGGTGTCCTGCCTGCAATCATTCTGGCTTTCTGAATAGTTGCAGTGATAAAGCAGAATAAAAATGTTGTCAGAATCATTGAATCTGCTAGAGATTCTTTACTTATCCATTCATGGAGATTCAGCTATCTCATTTCCAAGTTTTCCATGGAGTTCATTACAGAGGTTCCCATTATAAATGAACAACTGCCCAAGCACTGAGGATAGAAAAAAAGAAAGGGGCTAGACCTAAAGGGAATGTGTAATTCACTTAAGAGAAACGTAACACATTCTGATTCTCCTTTTGATTCCCATTCCGCTTTTATTTTTCTTGCATATAGACCTGAAGCAGATATTGTAATACTATGTTAAGTAGTGCCAAGCTAGTCAAAGACAAGTAACTCAGAACAGGGTATCATATGGCACATGTCTTTCTCCTCTTAAGCGCTTAAGTTCCTAGGTGGAAAGATCCCAGTCAATGAAGGAATGCAAGTTTCATATAACTATGTAGAAATAAGAAGCCAACAGTGCAATCTTTCCTACAATAAGCTCTGAAACATCCCATCACCCCTCATTCTCTCCGTTTCTCTGGTCACCTGACTTTTGTCTCTCCCATGCCTATACTATTAATTTGTTCTTTCTCTATCAACATGACTTTTCCTTCTGCAGAGAATACACTTCATTCATACTGTACCCAGTTTTGGGGGGATATACAAGATAAATTGCTTTTCTTCCCCTCTTCCCTCTTTCTACATGAGCTCTACAAATATCAAGATAAATCTACCCAGCTTTAGTTGCACAGTGTTGGGAGTAAGAAAGCTGATATAGTAAGATGTTCTATTTTAACATGAAATACATAGTAACTTGCTAAATTATAATCCTCCCCGATTCTTCAGAGAAACCAAATCAATCATGAGCCTATAATGCACATAATCTCGTCTGTAAACTGCCTTGCCAGGTGGCAATATTAGGTAATGAGGTTAAGAACGTGAGATGTGCTTATTTCTTTACAAACAAGGACATTTAAAGATATTATCTTCAAGGGAACACAGTGCCTTACAAACTGTCTAAACCATACAGTCTAAACTATATGGTTTAGACAGTTTGTAAGACACTGTGTTCTGAATACACACAACTAGGAATGCATAGAAAGAAGCAAACATAGACAGTTTCTAATATTTGTCAACCCTCTAGATTATCAGTTCCTCGAAGGCAAGGAGCATGCCAGTCTGGTTTGCTTTGTAACCCTAGCACCCTCTTCAGTGCCTTGCAAACAATAGGGGCTTAGTAGTTTTCCACTGGACTGAACTAAATTATCCTTGAAAGAGTAAGATGATACTCAAAAGTGTGCGAATTCAGAGTCAGAAATTCCTGGATTTGAATGCTGCCTTGTCAATTATTAGCTGTTTATAACCTCAAATAAATCTCTCACAACTTCAGTTTTCTTCTGTCTAAAAATGAAAATGATAACATATAACTCATGTGTCAATGGAGGAAATTGAGACAGCTTGTGGAATTGTTTACCACATAGTAGGGGATCAAAAATAATTGTTTTAATTTATAAGCAGCATTCTTTATGCATTTATATGTGTCAGATATTACACATGGAAACTTCTTGGCTTAGCAGACTACTCTTCAATTGTACATAGAAGGGAGGAATTTCATATACTATTGTGCTTTCTTTTCTTTCCTTTTTTTTTTTTTTTTTTGTGACAGAGTCTTGCTCTGTTGCCTAGCCTGGAGTACAGTGGCACACAATCTTGGCTCACTGCAACCTCCAACTCCCTGGTTTAAGCGATTCTCCTGCCTCAGCCTCCTGAGTAGCTGAGATACAGGTGTGAGCCACCATGCCCGGCCTTTCCTTTTCTTAATCCACACATTATTCATCAAAAAGTTTGTTTAGTAAATCCTACCTTTATGCCTATATATTTATGTACAAATATATTTTCTTTATTTTTCCTACATCTCAGGTATAGTAAGACATGCCTATTTCTGGATGCTAGAATTGTTTTTTTTTCCCTCAGATATGACATGCTGAAAACTACATGGAAAACTCTATTGCAGAGCAGTCCTGAGCATTGGGGAAATTTGCCTCTGGCCCTACAGACAGAGATTTCGTTACTAAAATGTCAAAAAGCCCTTGTAACATAGAAGTCTCACTTATAAGTCCTGGACCTGGAGGACAGCATTTAGCACAACTTGCTTAAAAAAGGAGAGTATTCAATTCTCAAACACAGTCCTAACAAGAGGACTAGGAAACTGCCTCAGTCTCCCCCTATTGCAATTCCCCATCCTGCTCAGAGTGCATTACTATACCCATTTAAGGGACTTACAATGTTAGGAAATAGTGGACACTCGCATAGTGTTCCCATGTGTCACACTATCCAAGGGAACATGCATGATTTAGATCAGCTTGATAGATCTCATAAGAACTCTATGAATATCCCCGTTTTATGAATAAAGAAACTGATGCACAGAGAGTTTACGTGATTCACCCAGGATCCTGCAATAAGCAAGTGGAAGTTGGAATCTAAATCAACCAGTCTGCCTCTGAAGGCCATGCTCTTAGTTCACTATACTATCTCTCCGAAATAGGAATTCCACAGTTATGGAAACAATAAATTAGTCAGGGATTAGATATTCTCAAAATGCAAAGTTCTACCAAATGAATAAGTATTTTACTATAGTCTTTCACTAAAACACTCTGTGGCTAACTAGCAATTGTCAACAAAGTGAGATGTAAAACTGCTACTCTTTAAACATGTAAAGAAGTATATAGTCATTTGTAGCTTAACAAAGAGGAAATGTTCAAAGAAATGTGTCACTGGGCAATTTCCTCTTTGTAAATTGGAAAGCTATACCATCTAGGTTTCTGTAAGTACACTCAAACATCATAGAGGGTACTTACAGAAGCCTAGATGGTATCTTACTACATACCTAGGCTCTATGGCATAGCCTATTGCTCCTAGGCTGCAAACCTGTACAGCATGTTACTATACTCAATGCTGTATGCAATCATAACACAATGGTAAGTTATCTAAACATAACTAAATATAGAAAAGGTACAGTAAAAATATGGTAAAAAAGACAAAAAATGATACATTCTTAGGGAACCTACTATGAATGGAACTTGGAGGACTGAAGTTTTTCTGGGTGTGTGAGTGAGTGGTTGGTGAATGTGAAGGTCTAGCACATCACTGTGCACTGCTATAGACCATAGCATGATTCATTTAGGCTACACTAAATTTATTTTTTAAATTTTCCTTTCTCCAATAATAAATGGCTTATTACATCTTTAGATTATATCTTTTTTACTTTTATTTAACTTTTTGACTCTTTTGTGATAACAGTTTAGAACACAAACACATCATACAGCTATGCAAAAATATTTGTATTTATATTCTTATTCTATACATTTTTTTCTATTTTAAAATTTTTTATTTTTATTTTTTACTTTTTAAACTTTTATTAAACACTAATACACAAACACACATTAGCTTTGGTTTACACAAGGTCAGGATCATCAATATCACTGTCTTCCACTCCACATCTTCTCCCACTGGAAGATCTTCAGGGGCAGTAACACTCATGGAGCTATCATCTCCTATGATAACAATGCCTTCTTTTGGAATACCTCCTGAAGGACCTGTCTGAGGCCATTTTACAGTTAACTTTTTAAAATAAGTAGGAGTATACTCTAAAATAACAGTAAAAAGCATAGTATGGTAAATGCATAAGCCAGTAACTTGTTCGCTTATTATCAAGTATTATGTACTGAACATAATTGTATGTGCTATACTTTTTTGCAACTGATAACATAGTAGGTTCGTTAATACAAGCATCACCACAGAAACATGAGTAGTGTAAACATATTCAGTACCATTACGATCCTTGCACTTTGATACTCTTTTTTCTTTTCTTTAATTCTTGTGGCTTTCTAAAGCATAACAATCCAGTGTTGTATAGTTTGAGGCTCACTAACCTCTGAAAACTGAATATGACAAAGGTATTTCTAGAAGAGATGAAGAGTGACCAAAAGAAATTAGAATCAATAAATATTAAAATATTCACATGGGTAATTGGGGTCATTCTTTCTTTTGATAAATGTTTGTTTTACTCAGAAATATATCTGAGGAGGATGGAAGAAAAAATGATGATATGCTGGATGCACAGGCAGAGTCATAAATCACTCAGGATACCCAAGTCGGGAGGACAGATGCCCACCAAGCACAGGGCTAAAGAAAAACCACCCCCCCGGGGCCAAGAAGGAAGTCATCATCACAGGCTTAGCGTACTGCTCCATGGACAAATGTGGAAGAAATAGATGCCCTCATTTATCTCCTCTCCTTTTTCAGCTTTCATTTTGATGGTAAGAGTTATGACAAGTGCCTGGCTTTGAAGTTAGATAGCTGCTTTAAGAAAATACTGAAAATATGTGCACTAAGAAGGAAGGGGTTTCCCTGCCCTCCTGGAGATCAGCCTAAATATTAACCATCCACAGCCTCTGCTGAAATCCTAACCTACCAACAGGGGCCTTAGTGACATTGGTTAGTCCTGAAATTTTCCAATGAGAGATTAAAAGCTTCCCTTGTAGGCGCTTTAAAATGGCCTCTGCAATGCCTCCGATTAGTCAGCGGCTGAATTAGATGGCAGAGTTGGGCAGTAGCCCATTAATGAGGCCTGGATGCACTTACACAAAGAAACAGTCATGCTTTCAACCTCGAGTTTTATCAATGAACTGACTAGATTCCAGGCACTGTCCCCGCGTTGCCTAGTAAAGGAGCACTCATTGAAGGTTTAATCACAGTTTCACATCCACAATGCAAGGGGCAGAATCCTCCCTGCAAAAGGCAGTTCAACAGCACATCAAAAGACAGCACCATTGCTCTGCATTGGCCCTTATATGTTCCCTCCAGCTGGGCAAGGCAAAAGAACCAGGGCTTGCTCACCTTCTGGGTAAGGCTGACGTCCACTGTCCAGAAGGCAGTGCATGCTGGAGACAAAGAGCTGGAGGTGCTCCGTCCTGTGCGGTAGGAAGATACCCTGCCCCACTCCTAAGCCAACATCTGTTTGTGAACTGAAAGACAGGTATTTGTGCACTATCCTGGGGCATCCAACACAACTGCAGAAAAAAATCATTTAATAGTGAGCCTGGAAGCAGAGACTACATTTAGCTCTGGTTGGAGGTTCTTAATCTTCCTATAAAACAACTCATACTCTCCCAAGTGACAAAACTTTGCCACCCCCATGAACCACAGCACAGCTAGCTGGTTTAAGCCAGTGGGGTTTTGATCCCTTATGCTGTTTCTCTTAACGATTATTGCGGCATTGGCAGCTGAACTTCCAGTTATAAAATGCCTGTACATGTGCTTTTCAGTCCTTAGTTCTATGTTATAACTTCTGCTTTTTATTACATTAGACTACCCTCAGGTAGTACTAGTGCTTGCACTTGAGTTCAGGTACAAAACTTTCAGTTGAGCAAGGTAACAAGGACAGTAACTGAGTCAGCACAGCCACACATAAGAAAAAGTGGCTAACACCAGACTGACGCAGTATCGCACTAGGCTTGAATCCTAACACAATCCCCATTTTTCTCTCATCCTTTCTGGTTCCTGATTATTCTATAACCTCTTTCCTTTGCCTTCGGTCTCTGGTAAAGTGGTGAGGTAGAGAACGTTCCTGGAACAGCATTGGAAATCTTGTCTATAATTGTGGACCATGGAGCATCAAGTGTCCTTTCTAGACCAAAAGAAGCAATAAAGAACTTGAAGCCAGACACAATACAATCCTGCACTCCAGCAAGTTTCTTCTAGCTTATGCAAAGCACTGTGTCAGCCACTCTGAGTGTTGTTACCACAGACTAGACAGTCCTGATTCCAAACAGGAATCCATTTCTCAAGACCACTTGTCAGACCAAGCATTGAATAATAGGTTCCAAGTTTAGCTGTCGAAACAGGGAATCTCCATAATTTGTGGAGTAAATAAATGTTACAAATGCAGTTTAGGCATTCGTTTTTGCTTTTAATTCCTAAAAGGTACATCTTCTGGCAATAGCAATTTTAAAATATCTTAGAAAATCAAGAGTTAGGAGTCCTAAAATATAAAATAGGCAAAGAAATCTATAATAGATGAAGTTGCATAAACATTATGTTCAAATGTTAGTCAACTTAATGCTAAAAAATGTATTAATTACAAAGAACTTACCCACGGTACTTTTTATTTTAAATGAGGTATTAGCTCCTAGGTACTTGCAATAGTCTAGGAATAGATTGTGAAGTTTAATTTAATATTAAGCCTAATTGGAGTTCAAAATAAATTATAGATAAGGTAATATGTAATATTTTCAAAGAATTATAAGACAATATGCTTAACATTTCAAACTTTACACTGAACAGTCAATGAGTAAGAAAATCTTGGGGTCACCACTGTATTTCTTGCAGATTTAGCCATTTACATAGACAAGAAAACTGGGAACCAAAGGACATAGCCTGTGATTAGGCACCATCAGACCATGTGAATGCAAAGTCTGGGTCATGAGCCTTCATACAGAAGTTTTGGGTCTACAGTTTCCTGCATAGCCAGATGTTAAGATGCCACAGAACAAACATCCAGTTAAGAGAATAATTTCCACCTGTCCAGCCCTGCTTCTTAACTTATGACATTTTAATTCTGTATATCTAGTTTAAGCAGCATTATCTCAGTGACTCTTTAAAAAGAGAAAAAGGGCTGGGCGTGGTGGCTCACACCCATAGGCTCAGCACTTCGGGGGGCCGAGGCAGGTGGATCACCGGAGGTCAGGGGTTCGAGACCAGCCTGACCAAAATTGTAAAACCTATCTCTACTAAAAATACAAAAAATTAGCTGGGCATGGTGGCAGGCACTTGTAATCCCGGCTACTCAGGAGGCTGAGGAAGGAGAATCCCTTGAACCCGGGAGGTGGACCTTGCAGTGAGCTGAGGTCGTGCCATTGCACTCCAGCCTGGGCAACAAGAGCAAAATTCTGCCTCGGGGAAAAAACAAAAAACAAAAAAACTCTTGTCTTCTTGTTGATTACCATATTCACTATGTTCATTACACTGATGCTTGTTCAACTGACTCTCTCACTCCACTGCTTTCGTAATCCATGATCAAGATGAAGCCACTGTAACCTGCTAAAATTGCTATAAAGTATCAGTTTGCTTTAACAAAAATCAGACTGCTTTTCTTTTCTGGAGTTGCTAAGATTTTCTTCATAATTGGTTATACAACCGAAGGATATGCTTTGAAATCTATAGGGCTGAAGATTCTCTTTATCCACGGGACCCTAGGACACAGCAATAATTATGAGGAGATTGACCACATGCCCTGGTTGATAACTTGTTTCAGTATCCCACTCATATTCCCTTTCTTTCACTCTAAAAATGATCCTGGTTTTAACAATAAATTGTCTGTTTTGTGCCTCATTATGACAATGGCAGGTTACCTACCTACTGAGACACCATCAAACAGAGCCTATTTGGAGATGCGAATCTCCTCATACTCCCAGACTGTCAGGGGTCCAGAACCACTTGGTGACTCTGGAACATTCACTTGTAAGACAAATACAAATGTAACTACAAATGTCTGCTTCCTTGGCATACTGTTCCAGTCCCTGGCTGACCCACAGATGGAAAACACCTTTTATACTTGGTGAGGCTTTGCTCATGCTTCTGGACAGGTAAGTGGTCTATAAAAATGATTTTTTTAGGGTTTGGTAAGTGGATTTCTAAACAGGAGTTTCAAGACTCTCCATATTACTGTCTACCACTGGAGATATGTGTCTATCAAAAAGAACAACGGGAGGGTTACAAAAGTATGTCTCTTATGTATATGTACATGTATATAAATCAATACATGTCAATATATATGCGTACAAATACATATTTAGAAAAAAATTCAATAAAAAATAAAGCACAGTCCTTACAGTAATAAAATAGTAAGGTTGTCATGTGATAACTATGTAACAAAATGTTAACATATAACCACAAGAAAGTAAAGGTATTTTGCCTTTGAATTTTAGAATGGAAGAGATTTTAGCTCTCGCCTATTATATTCTCTGCCAAATGTAACCCAAAATGATGAGAGTAAAGGATACCAGTGAAGGATATAAAATAACATTTATGCAAACAGTTAAAAGGCAAAATAAAAATAAACAATAACAACTACTCTCTATCATGGTTTTAGCAGAATTCAGTGTCAAGAAAAAGAAATACCCTCGATGAGTATCTTTACGAATGTCCCAGTGGAGCCCGTGAACACGGGTCACCGTCTACCTCCTGCTCACTTCTCTCCGCTTCAACCAGAGCGGTTACAATTGTATATGGTTTATAGGTGAAGGTTCTCAGTAACGTTTCGTTTGAAATAATTTTTTGTTGAAAACCAGAAACTATATGACCTTATTGAGTCCAATAACCAATACTGAAAAGTTGTTCCCCAAATTAGCTTCTTCTTTAGTTCTGGTAGGCTAAAGATTATAACCACAGGACCATTAATGACAGGCAAAATAGGATTTTCTGTTTCTAAGGATGATTAGACCGAAGACCAAATCAATCCTCTCTTGGTAAAGTTTTTGATTTGTCTTTTGGGGTGTTTCTTTCTCTCCTTTGTAATTAAGAAGAACCTGTCTCCAGTCTCAAGTTTGATGTACACCACAGGGAAAAGAGATATTGACAGTTGCTACAAAGGGTTCTTCTTGCTACTGCTTCAAAGGCAGCCAAATGGATTTGCAGACATCAGCCAAGGCAAGAGGAACAAAAAGGGATTAATCAAGCCAAGTTAATGTCAGGTGATTCAAGAAAAAGAAAAATCCTCTTAAATATTTTATTCCACAGAACTATACTTCACCAGCATTTCCTGAAAGAAGCAAATCCACCCTTCAGCGTTCAGGCTATGGAAAAGGGAACAACAGATATGCAAAATATAGAGGAAAGAGGAGCAGCCCCATGGTACAGGTCTCCAATGGAAAAGCTGATTGAGCATTTTAATTAAAAATAAACTTAAAACATTAACCTTCTTGACAACATTCAAGGCCCCACCTGAGAGGTCTCAGACTTACACTGTCTCTTCCTCCCCAGCCCTACACACGCGTGTGCACACACAGACACACACAGTGTGAGCAAAGGACTCAATCCATCGGAATGCAGATAACACCATGGAAGCTATTGTTCTGTCAAAAAAAAAACAAAAACAAAAAAAAATGAGAGAGATTCATTCATTAATGCTGCAGCAGATGGCTGCTCTGCAGAAGGACACAGCATGAGGCAGGCTGCCGGCTGGCAGCCACAACTCAGGCAGCATTCACTCCAGCTGTACTTTCAGGTTCCTTTCAGAAGCTCTGCATTCCACTGGCAGACACTTTGCAGGGAATCCCTTGGGCTTAATGGATAGCGTTAGGCGCAGTGCACTGGCAATCAGGACTGAATCTGTTGTCATTTCCCTAGGTCTTGCCTCCCATCCACTCTACTTGAACCACTGACATTCTTTGGCAAAGGTTAGGCTTCAGGCAAAAGAGCATTAGTTTGGGGTCCTTGAACACTGGCCTAGGTTTGCACAGGGGTCTTTCCCCAGTCTCTTATCCTTAGCATATTCCTTGTCCTGCACAGCCTAAAGAAGCAAACCGGTTAACAGTTCTTTCAAGGAACCAGAAATTTAAAAGAAAGAAAAATAAGATCATGCATTCAACTTGCAGAAATGTTTTCTTTTACTTTTACTTCTGTTATTGTTGGGTTTTCTTGGAGTATGTTAACATTTCATATTGTATCTTATACATACTCCTAATTTTCCCCACATCAGTCAATTCCACTAAACAACTAAATTTCATTTTGTTTGTTTTTCTTGGTAAGATAAAATCACACTGCTGAATTTCTATTAAGTCAGATTTGTTCTTTCCATCTCTAAGACAGTTTTATGTCCAGACTGTTATCAAGACACATACCTAAGTTTTTCCGCCTCAAACACAGCAGAAAACTCTTCACTTCTTCTAGTGTGATTTTGGTTTTTTTGTTGTTTTTCTTCCTGCAAAAGCACAGATTAAGCCCTTCCTTTTTTGAATTTCATCCACAAATCTTTAGACTTTTCCAGCCTTTCTCCAAAGCCCCCTCAGTACATTCCGGAATGATTCTGGGCTCTGTGCAAACCCTACAAGACATCTTTTTCATAGACTGCATTCATGCTATTGAAAATAAATTACTTATGAAGAGAAATGTTCCCATTCGAGCCTAAGAATAGAACATCTAGACATAAGTGAATAGTAAAGTAGTTCACTCAGTTGTACATGTCTATGATTTTATTTTAGCTTAGACATATTTAAGAATGTATTCTTTGACTATATGTTAAACAATATAAAAATTATTTCCATTTCTTAGAAATGACTTAGACTATTTTAAAGGCCCTTATTTATCAATATTGATGTCTCAACACCTGCTTTCTTCTGTGCCTTAACTGTAATTTAAGGAATTATAATTCCAACACTGCACACTTTCAAATTAGATGTTTTAATCATGTTTACTGTTAATGTTCAACATTCATTTAAATTGTAAAATTTATTTCAGATGGTTTCTCTATATCCATCATCTTAATTTTATAATGGAAATCCTCTATTTTACTTTAATCTATGGTTATGTGTGCCAAGAATGTTTGAAATAAGTCAATGGCCAGAGCCATTCACATCCATCTTTGAGTCACTCCACTGAGGAGTGAGCCCCCTTGAAGGTAGAGATTTATATATGCCAAGGATCTTCCATGGCAGCTGTTACAGAGTACTTAATAAATGGCACTCAATAAATGTTTATCAAACAAAACCAGAAAAAAACACTAGTTCTTAATGTTAAGAAATAGGAGGGGCAGCAGAACACAGTAACCAAGAACTGTGGCTCTGGAGTCCAGCCAGTCATGGTTCAAGCTTCAGGATGACAGTAGTATGCATTCTGGGATATTATTTAACTTC
Source organism: Cheracebus regulus (assembly GCA_963574635.1). NCBI lineage: Eukaryota > Metazoa > Chordata > Mammalia > Primates > Pitheciidae > Cheracebus > Cheracebus regulus. The sequence goes on along the minus strand of CAUYQU010045945.1, from coordinate 62,052 downwards.
AACAAGCATCCAAAACCTAGAATTTAGTAGAGTCTACGATAAATGCCAGTTTAGACATGCCTTTGCTAGACATACGTCCCCCCAGTTATCTTATTGCAACTTAGAGTCAAACTCCTTGCTAGGAAAGAATGTGAAAGATCTTGAGGTATATATCTCTAGCAGCTTATTAAAGAAGATGAATAATCCCTGACCAGAAACAACATCCAAAAGATTGGTTATGGAGCAAGAAAATGGATAGCAATAGAATCAAGACCCAACTGAAGGGCTATGAATGGAGACTGTAACACAGAATAAAGAGCTACACCAAGAGAGTTACCCAAAAAAGGTAAGACTTTGCCCCTAGTGGGTTGGGGAGAGCTCTAGACCTGCCGATGGAAAAACACTTCATTCTGCAGAACACCTAAGAAGATGCATTATCAAGTGCCTAGGCCCCAATTATCCCCCAGACAGAGAGTAAAGATGACCAAATGTAAATCCTCTGTGGCTCTTCAGGTGGTGTGCCATCTTCCTGGACCCATGCCACACACACTACTCTTCGTAACAGACTCGGTAGAAACCTACAGTGATAGGTTATGAAACTAAAAGCTTCAGCAACACAGGTGAACAGGTAAAATATTCAAACCATGTCCAATCTGAAGGTGATAATTACATGATGAAAATGAACGTATGAGATGTGAACAGTTGGTTCGACGGATGGTGTTAAAGGACGGAGGTTTGTTTCTGAGCCATGGACTGCTGGAAAGGGTCACAAGGGCATCTCGCATAAATCACGCCTTGGCAGGTTTGCAAACCTAATGAAGAGACTTTAAATTCAAATTTGTGGAAAGAGGAGAAAGAAACCAGTTTTTTTTTAAAAAAAAACCCTTGTCAAATTGGGTATGATGGAAGACAGCAGATGTGCCAAGAGAAGAATAACCTGTAATGGTTATCATTTGTATTATTCTCAATAATTTCCAGAAGAAAATAGTGGAGAAGGGTGTTAAGACTAATGAACTAACATTGTTAGCATCAGATGCACAATATATTATAGCCCTACTACCAACTCTGAACTGGCATTTCTTTTAGACTTCACTAACTGCCAGGTTTTGGATGCGTGGTGAAGTTAAGGAATATCCCAGAGTGTATGACTTTGAAAAACCACTCAATCTTTCCATGCCTTAGGACATATATCTGTAAAAACTGGATAAATACTGTATCACCTCAGAGGGTTGTTTCAGAATTCAGTGGATAAATACACAAAAAGCATTAAAGAACGGCATCCTGCATGGGGCATAATATGGCCTTTGTGATCCAGCTTCTGTTAACCCTTCTGATTTTATCCACCATATGCCTTGGAAACTCTTTTCTTCCTCTTTTGTACTAAGGTCCCCTTGCATATACTACTTCCCTGCTTGGAATATCTTTTTCTGTCTTAGTCCCTGAGAAATTCTGATTGATCCTTCTAGAATAAGCTTGAGTATTATGTCTTGAGTGAAGTACTCTTCAAACCTTACCAGGAAGTCAGTTGTTTTCTCCCTTGAGTTTGCTTAACAAATCCCTTCTCAACATGCATTTCTACTAAGGCACACATCAGGCTATATTATAATTGCTCATTCACACAAGAATGGGAACTCTTTCAGCTCACGGAGTTATCATTTGTATTATTTGTGTCATTTGTTTCTTCTTTAATACAGCCAGGGAGCTCTTTATTTGATACTTCTATCCCCAATATCAAATGCAAAACTTGACACATGATAGATTCTGGACAATGTTTGCTAAAGAAATGAATAACGGTCATGATGACAAGTCTAGACCCTCCACCAGAACCAGAATGCTCTTAACCTCAAGCACCAGAAGAAAAGTAGATAATTGGGAATCAAGTCAGACAGAAAATAACCAATCCTTCCCCCAATTATATGAACATGACTTAGAGAGCAAGGGAGTCAACCTCAGAGTAAAGTAAAGGAGTAGGTAGTGTTTACTCAGTATTAGGATATGATGGCTTAAATCATTTTTCAATAGCAGGTCAAATCCAAAGAATTAGAATTCAAAGGTCTTCAGTTCTGTAAAAAAAAAAAATGAAGTGGTATTGCTTTTTCACCCTGGCCTCCATTTACTTAGTCCTGCTACTAAGATTTGTCTTGATTAAAGCCTGTCATTTATGGACATTTTCCTGTTTTCCCCCACACCTTTGGCCACATTTTTTTTTTCAGATTCCTTTTCTGTCCTTTGTTTCATAATGAAACGAAACATTGAAACATGAATTAAATCTAGAAATATACAACATGTTTTTGTATGAGCTACAGATAGCTGCTTCTTAATTTCTTTTCTGGTTCCTCTTCTTGAGCTCTTAATATAGGAGTGACCCAGCACTCAGTCCTTGGTCCTCTTCTCTCCTTCATCTACACTCAATTCACTGGAGATTTTGTGCAATAAAACGGCTTTAAATATCAACGATGTAATGACTCTCAAACGCCTATGCCTCTCTCAGGCTCCAGACTCCTACACTCAATTACCTACTCAACAACTTGATATGAATACATACTATACATTCCAAATACAACACTGAACTGCTGGTCTTCCCCCACCCCTGCTCACTACATCCTCCCTATCATAATTGATGATAAACCTTTAACACATCTCCTTTCATACTTTATACCCAATGAGTCCAGAAATCCTAATGGCTCTACCTTCAAAATACATACAGAATCCTATCGCCTTTTATTACTGATGCTGTTGCCATCCTTTTGCATCTAGATGTTCTCTTCTGTGTGATCTCTCTACTTGTATTCTTGCCCACTTAGGACTGTCTCATCTTTACAGCAGCCAGAGAGCTCTTATAAATCAGATTACACTTCTTCTTGCTAAAAAAAAAAAAAAAACAAAGGACTTTCATTTTGCTAGGAGTAAAAGCCAAAGTCTTCACGATGGTTTGCAGGGCCCTTTTCCTCCTTTTATCTCTAGGACCTCTTTTCTCACTGTCCTCCCAGTCCTTCTCCAGCCCTTATGGCCTCCTGCTACTTTCTGAACATCCAGCAAACCTATGGGCTCAGGCATTTGTGTTTCTGGTTCCTTCTGTCTGGGAAACTCTTCCCCAGATATCTAAATAGCTTGTTCACTCATGTGCTTCCAATCTTTATTCAAAAGTCATCTTCTCATCAGGACTTCCCTGACCATCTCATCTAAAATTTCACTACCCCTTCCATACTTTATATTACCCTTCCAATTCAAATTTTTCTCCTTAGCCATTACCATACCATATATTTTACATATGTATCTTATTATTGCAAATGTAAGTTCCATGAAAACACATTTTTGTCTACTTTGCTCACTGTTTTCTCAAAACCTAAAAATATGCTTGGCACAGAGTAGGCACTCAGTAAATACCTGTTAAATGAATGCATGAACCAGTAAAATAAACAGCTTTCCAGTTTTTTCCTGCTTTTTGAAAATAAAAACAAATGACACTATTCCATATCTTCTAAAAATGTCTACAATGGTTAAAATTCAGTATCAGGCGGGGTGGCCTAAATAATCTTAGTGTGTGAAAAGGTCAATGTTTTTCTACAGAAATTCATCCCTTATTTGTTACTGTAACAAAGTTCATACTTCTTTGGTAATGTAACAAAGCCCAAAGTTTTCAATTAGCCACTAATGGTTTTCCTCTAGGTCAAACCACTTAAGAGTTTACATGAGGTTGTCATCTCAAAGAGAGAGATATTATATGGTTTCAAACTTATGACAGCTTGAAATGGGAAAGTATAATGAACTGAAGAACACTGGATCAAATGTCATAGGACCTGAGTTCTTATCCAAGCTCCAGCCCTTAGGACCTTTGTGAGTAGACGCACCAATCTCTCAAAACTTCAGCTGACTTACATTTGAACTTAGAAGCACAAAATCAGCCATTATTTTTCACCTTAGAATTGTTGTAAGAATTATCTTTGAATAGCAATTTGCACATTGCTTTTGTAATCATTTTATTTATATGTATGTCATTAAGATAATAATTTTTAAATCCACATTTTTGGGAGTAGGTACAAATTTAGACTATCCTCTTCTCCTACTCAAACCTCAACCTTTTCCAAAAAGAAAGTGTCTGGAAGTGGGTCTGGACTTGGAAGCTAGGTGTGAAGAGAATGGAGGAAAATGAGTGTCACAGGGAAAACAATCCAGCTCAATTTCCTTAAGGTCCGCTCAGGAAAATGGAGCACAAAGAAAGAGTAAGAGTTTCTGTTTTTCAGTTTGAAGACAACAACATAAACTGCAATTGCTTTCAAAACTCTCTGCAGCTCATGGAAAATGCTCGTGATTTTAACAACTACCATCTTCTCTTAGGACGCTGGTCTTTCTCCTTGTGATGTTTCAGTCTTAAGTCCTTCTGAGACCCATCTCTAAAAGTTCATTCTGAGGGACCACAACATTGAGCATCTTACGCTTTTTCCAAAATTAAAAATGGCCCTACAAAGTGAAAGAAAAAACTTCTTACCATCCAGAAGAAAAAGGTTTCCCTTCAATCCTGCTGTGAAGACACATGGCAACTACAGTAGGCATGGCATCAGTAGAGAAAAGACAGCAGAGTCTCATTAAACCTGCAATACTGAAAGCATGTCTTTACTTGCAGGTTTAAAAACTAGAGAATCAGGAAAAGAATACTGCTTCTAACTTTTAAGCAGTGATCATTTTAAACTCTTGCAACTCTCTTTAAAATAGTCATCACAAGCAGTTAACTTTCATTTTTCAGAAAAGCTATGAGGAATATTATATATACATAATATGAGTTTCTCTCCCTAAATAACAGTCTACTCATCTGTAAAATGGGATAGTGAGTGACTACCGCCCACCTTTCAGGATGGGGATTAAGTGATACAATGTTTGTAGCAAGTACTGAATAAATAGTAGTAAATTTGTGACTATGTGTGGAAAACAAATAAACAGGAGAAGCATACCTTTGTTGTAGTAGATCTTTCCAAATAGCACCAACCTCATCTCTAAGTGACTTAAGGAGAGTCAGTGGTGCATCTCAACTGAGACTGGGCAGCATTGGAGGAGGACTGGGCAATTACCAGATGACCCATGGCCGGGGACAGCACTAGCCCTCTGAGCCTCACAGCTTGTCCAAATGCCCTGCCAAGAGGGATCTTCCTCAGCCATTACCATACCATATATTTTATATATGTAACTTATTATCGTCTGTCTTCCCCAAATGAATGTAAGCTCCATGAATGCAGATTTTTGTCTACTTTGTACACTGCTGTTTCCCCCAAATCCACAGATGTGTCTGGCACAGAGTAGGCACTCAGTAAATACCTGTTAACAAATGCCCCCTGCCCCCTAAACCTCCTGTAACTTGTCAAAGACAGATCCAGACCATTTGAGAACATAGTAAAAGCACTCAGATTTAGACAACAAAATTGAAACTAAAAGAAGAATGGCTTCATATTGAAATAAGAATCACATCTCAAAAACTGCTTACAAATTACTCCTTAAAACTGGAATCCTGTAAAGTTTAGTTAAATTTCCCTTGTTTATATGCAGGCATTTTCTTTCTAGAACAGATGTATCCATAAAGACGGTAGTAAAGTAAGTTGAAACAAATCAACAAATACTTATCATGTGTTTGCATTTAGAATATATTCTGTGTGGGGTGTGTGTGTGCACGCGCGCGTACGCGCTTTGTGAGAGGTGGATCTCAAAAAACAAAGTTGATAGCTTTTCCGAGAAAATAAAAACAGAAATAATAACTAGCACTTCAATATTCAGTATTTTTCAATATATTTTGAACTTTTAAGCTATTCACAGCATTTTCCAATTGCAGCATGGCTCTGAATTTCCGAGCCCAACAACCAAATTTATAATATGTTTGGGAACAAAGTGGGATATTTTGACCTCACAAGGTTGATCTCAGAGATGATTCTTCCCTTCCCTACACCCAAATGGTTTACTTTTCTTTGCTAATGGATTTTGAACTGCCAATGATGTATACAGATAGCATACAGTAAGCAAACTGATAACAAACAGACACAAGAACAGGACTAAGTTCAATTCTAGAAATAATTCTCCATAATTGTTCATGTTTTGTTTTTGAATAGGAAGCACAAATATAAGACAATAAGAGTCTCAAATACAATTACAGAAAATTATCTTATCATGGCCACTTATTCTGCTTTTCAAAAATAAATTACAATAAAATCATCAATTTTTAGTGCTTTTTTTCACACTTCAAAGCTAGACTTTACATCCCCAGGAAGAGACCGAATCTGTGGATGGTGAAGGAACATTCTCATGGAAGTGCTGTTGCCAGAGTTCATGCCATGACCGATACTGATAAAGTTTGAAACACATCTTTAATCCAAATATGTGTTTATCAGACCACATAAGAGTAAGCAAAAGGAAAACAACTAAAGCCAGATATAATGACAAAAATTGATATAAAGCTTTAGAAATCTCTTCTAGCTCCAGCAAAATCCATGATTTTAAACTGAGGTTCAAGAATATTTTCAGACCTACAAATATGGCGAACTTTTACTTGGTTTAGATCTCGTCAGTAGTCTTCATGTTCACTTCAACAATCACATGAAAAGACTTCTCCTTGGCAAAATATTTCAAATAGAGCCAATTCTTTTAGCAAGGATTTAGTAAATTTTCATTGCAAGGTGATTTTAATTATTTCTGATCTGCTACTTATATATGCTTAAAACCATAAGAACTTTATACAAAATTTCACAATGCCATCAATGTCCATAATTTCAACAGGAGGCTTTAAACAAGAGACATTAAAACGATCTGGTCAGGCTGGGAACGATGGCTCACACCTGTAATCCCAGCACTCTGAGAGGCTGAGGTGGGCAGATGACAAGGTCAGGAGTTCGAGACCTGCATGACCAATGTGGTGAAACCCCGTCTCTACTAAAAATACAGAAATTAGCTGGGCGTGGTGATGTGTGTCTGTAATCCCAGCTACTCAGGAGGCTGAGGCAAGAGAATCACTTCAACCCAGGAGGCAGAGGTTGCAGTGAGCCAAGATTGGCGCCAGTGCATTCCAGCCTGGTGACAGAGCAAGAATCGTCTCCCAAAAAAAAAAAAAAAAAAGTTCAGTTTCCCATGATATTAGTTTTTTTCAATCGAGTGAAAGTTGGAGCAAAAAATGTTAACATTTTGCTCATGCAGAGATGATTGTGTCACTTGCCTAAATTCCAACTGATAAGCTAGGGCTTCACTGGAGACCTTAGTAGTTAATATATTAGAAAAGTTATAATCACATTTAAATTGGTTCAAGAAATGTGCTTTGGTTACCTTCACAGGTCTGGTCAATAAGCAGTAATGATCTACCAAATAATCTGATTAGAGAGACACATGTCACGTTCAAATGGAATTTGAAGTAAAGCACTCTTCTGGATTTTAGAAATCCATTAACAGGATTGGCAAGACCCAATCCAAAATGGATCAATAACAAGATCGGTGCATTTGACAGGAAAAAATTGTCTCAGAGGCACTTGACTATTGACCGTGTTTGAAATGAAAGAATTGAGATTGGCATGGTATATTGACAAAGGATAAACTGTGAACTAAGAGAAATTGATCATAATTGTCTCAGAGCTTGGCTAAGAAATAAATAAAAACTATAGGCTGTTAATTCATTTCTAAACAAATGCATTACTTGCAATAATAAGTAAGATAAAATAAAGTTCACAATAGCTAAAACTTCAAATGTTATTTTGGTAACAACAATGATAATTACAACATAGGTTTTAGAAAATCAGATTTAGTACAAATAACACAAAATTGACAGTGGCTAATCACTGACAGAATAATTAAATCTTCCAACTAAAATTTTAGTCATGCCAATATTTGACCAAGAAGTTTGGACTTTATGAAACAGCAACTTAACAGAAGCTATAGTCATTAACATTTTAATTCATGCCAGAAAGTTGAATAATATGTTAAATTATTGTTTTATAAACTATACAAAATGTAAGCCATCCAAGAAATTAATCTCAGCAAACTAAAATAGATATAAAAAGTGAAATTTAGCTGTTCTGCATAGAATGGAGGTTGTTTCTAGAAAAAAACTAATCAGTGTTAAGTATTAAAAATTTAAATTTATGAACACAATGTCTTGAACATTCTCAGGGTCAAAACATTCTATAACAAAGTGGTGTTAATCTCTAGACTACATATTCAAAAAACTCTTCTCCCCCTTTCCTGGATAGTTACAATATCTAAGCTCACAGTATCTATGTAAGTCATATTCCGTAGCAACAATAGAATTAGGTCAGAATCCCAGAAGGAGAGCATGGGCCTTGGTGTCAGTGAGACTCTAGTTCAAACCCACTACACTGTCAGCTGCATCATCTTAAACAAGCAATTGATGTTCTGCTGGGTAAGTACCAATGTCTATATAGAAAGATGTGATACTGCAAAGTGTTGTTGAGAGTATTAAATGATAATTTCAATAAAATAACATGTTATTGACCTTTCTGCCACTTTACTCCTTGATAATGTTGCTTAAGATCTTGAGAAAAAGGTCTTCCTGGCACACAGATGTATTCAAATATGAGGTTAATATTACCCAAATGATGGTACAATGAAGAAGAGTATCTGCTTAGATAACTCTGGGGTGATCAACAACAATTACTGAGTCATGCTAATTTTATCCAAGTTTTCCATATATGGATGGGGAATCTCACATTGGAGGTTAAGGAAGCAGGATTGTTTTCTTTCAGAAAAGTTTCAAGTAAACAAGAAACACTATTAAATATAAATGGTGTTTAAATATGGGCTCAAATTTTTAGTGATACTTGAATGTTGTTTCTTAACTGAAAACTAACCTATTGCATTATTAACAATCAAATAAAGAATTTCCAAAGGCAAATACAATATTGTATAAAAGAAAAGAATGAAAGCCACTGGCTAAGTAGGCCTGTCACAACCAGGTAAGATGCCCCTGACACCTCTATGATTCCTCGTTTACTTGAGTGGTCACTGTTGTAATAGTTGCTATTGGTTTTGCTATTGTTACTGATTGGCTTTGGCTTTATAGTTTCATCAAAGATGTGACCTCCATTCAGTAAGCCTGTCTGTCTTGATCACAGAAACTGAAGAGTTAAGATACTCAGAGCTTTACCTTGAATGTACACAATGTGGAAGGACTCATTTGCTTCTAAAATTTTTTAAATAGCAGAAACTCTTTCCAATATGTTTTCTCATCTAAACCAAAAAACGTAAAAATAATTGATTCTAAATACAGATTTTCTCAAGAGGTACTACAGCTTTCATTTTTGCTTTAAGAAACATTTTAGTATGGAATCTATAAATCAGAAAAATGTTTAAATTCTTAAAACCAAAGGCAAACAGCATAACCAACATGGGGACACCAAGTCTTCAAATAACAAAGAAGAAGATAAACCACGAACAGGGATCAAATTTGACGTGCAGCCTTCAGGTAACAGTGAGCACCAGATAAATATAAATGCAAATTTCCATTACTGTATTTTGAAGAAGTTTTCAGATGCTGTGAAATAATCTAAAAAGCATATCTCTGGGCCGGGAATGGTGGCTCATACCTGTAATCCCAACATTTTGAGAGGCCCAAGTGGGTGGACTGCTTGAGCCCCAGAGCTCAAGGCCAGCCTGGGCAACATGACAAAATCCCATCTCTACAAAAAATACTAAAATGATATGGGTGTGGTGGCATGTGCCTGTAGTCCCAGCTACTTGTATGGCTGAGGTGGGAGGATCACCTGAGCCCAAGAGGTCGAGGCTGCAGGGAGCTGTGATTATGCCACTGTACTCTGACCTAGGTGAAGAGTAAGACCCTGTCACACAAAAAAAAAAAGAAAGAAAAAGGAAAAGAAAAGGAAAAAAAAAACACATATCTTCTCCATTTATTCATTTATCTGTTGCAGAACACAGGTTGATTCCATGTCTTAGTTATTGTGAATAATCTTAGAATGAACATGGGTACAGATATCTCTTTGAGATACTGATTTTTCTTTGGATGTACAATCAGATGTGGCATTGCTGGATCACATGGTAGTTCTATTTTTAATTTGTCAGTTATGCTTCAATAAAGCCAAATAAATAGATAAATAAAGGAATAAATAAACAAGAACAAAGGCAGCAAGTACAAATAGTATAGTATAGATTAAATGTCCCAGATGACCCTCAGCGATGAAGGAGAACTCCATCCTCCATCAGCATTTCAACAGAAAGTACCTACTGCTATCCACTAACAGTTAATAGAACACTTGTGCTTTTTTTCATTTTTGATCCCTCTAGGTATTAAACAAACAGATATATAAGAAATCAAAAGCAATGAGCACAGAAAAGAGCTATTGACCCTTATGCATTTCTCTTCCTCTAAGGTTTTCATTTTGAAATGAAAAATGGTTTCCTTGCATAGTGCCTCCATGTACTTGGTTATGGCCATGGCTCATTGCCAGCAGGGTCTCTCTAATCAGCAGGGTAAAGGCTGTCTTAAAAGAGCACCCACTGTGTTCTCCTAGACCGACACAAAGACAACTGAGGCCATGCATATTCATTTGCCCACTCTCCCTTTTGCGCTGTGCTGGACCATGGGGCTACAGGACCTGAGGAAAAGTGTGTGAGGTCCCTCCATCACTCTGTCCCCACCAGGCAACAACTGGTCCCCATTCTGCTTCCTTGGTCCTACCACCTGGGCTAATTTAAAAGGAGGACTCTTCTAATTTAACAAAAGATAGTCATGTGAAAATAAGCATAACCTTTCACTTACTTAAAAAACCATTTCCTCCCTACTTTTCTTTTCCTCTTCCATCAACTCCACAGTAAAGTGTCTTTGTTATATTTCTGGGTTATTCCCCCTTTAGATCCTTTCTAACTGGTACTTTTTAGGAAACTGTTAAGACAAAGGTAGTACTTGGATTCCCACTGACTCTGAAATTTCTGAGTAACCTTCAGTGTCAGAAAATTTCAAAGATGAATTGAGAGTTATGGAAGATCAAGATCCAGAATGGCCACAGAATCTTAGCATACCTTAACTTGCTGTTTAAACATAAAAATATCAGAGGAAGAGCAAGAACCTGAGGAAAAGAAATAAATGCAAAAATCACATGCAGTTCTTGGCTAGGGGGAAGTCAGACTCAGACTGTGTCTGGGAAACAGAGCTAAGCGCTACTTTTTCTCAAAATGACACATTTGCATCCACTGATTTTCATTAGGGTTGAAAGGCCTTGATAGGGTAGTTGGAAATATTTGAATCATGTCTCTGCTCAGCATTCAATTATAGTTTGGGTAACATAGTGAGACCCTGTCTTTACAAAGTAATACAAATACATTTTTAAAATTAGCCAGGTGTGGTGATGCATGCCTGTAGTCCCAGCAACACGGGAGGAAGAAGCAGGAAGATCATTTGAACTCAGGATTTTGAGCCATGATCACGCCACTGCATGCCAGCCTGGGTGACATAGCAAAAGGCTGTCTCTGAAAATAAAATAAGAATTCAAGCACGTACAGGCACATCTGGCAGAACTTTGGAAGTAAAAGGAAAGAACACTGGACTTAGGAAGGACAGATGGGACTGCCTGTAAAACAAAATTGTTTTTAGGAGCAGAAGTTGTCTAACATAGCAAGTCAGAAGCCTGAGGGCAGGGGAAGCGGGCAGCATTCAGTAACCTGGCACTTAAATCTATTCAGACAAAGCTACCTTGTGATGTGCACATATCCCAGGCAGGAAAATAACTAAATATGACCTGGCAAAGCAATCCCATTCAACTCTGCCACAGTTTGGACCCAAGAACTCTTGTTCTGGGACCTTCATAGCTTAGTATTACCAAGAAGGAAGAAAACATCTACCTTCCCACTTCCCAAGAGTTGGCCAAGCTGTCAGGAGAAGGTTGAAGCTTCTCAGTGACTCAGCAGGAAGCTGCCCCTCCTGCTGGCAAAATGCCAACCAGGAGGGCACGTGGGTGAGGTGGTGGGAGGCAGTGAATCCTGCCCAGAATGCATGAGAAGGCAGCACAGAGGGTTCCTGACTGGCTTGTGAGGTATGTGAGGCAACTCCTGAAAGTTTGCCAGAATAGACTGAAGCTTCCGTTGGAACAAATCAAGGTTTCAAATAGTGAGATTTAGTTATTAATGTCAACGTGATCCAGTTCATCCAGTATGGTAGTATTAACCAAAATCATAAGAGTGACATTTTTTTTTGGTCCTGTGAAATGTATCCAGTTTAATTTTAGCTAGATTTACTTATATGTCACATTTCTCAGATGACTTAGACTGATAGATCAGTAACTAGTACTTAGCAGAGATAAAAACACTTGAGATTTCCACAAATCATCTCCTCTGTAGTACCCCAGGTTCCCCCCAAAATAGTAAAGAGACAGAGAAATCGAGGAACACTTAAGTTTCTTATTCAGACCTGTTGCCCAAGGCCTGATTTTTGCAGGCTTCTTATTTCGTTTTGAAGTCATTTTATGCCATAGATAATTGAACTAGTCTCTAAACGTGGTTCCATGACTAGAAGTGAGAAACTATGCCTTTGAAGTATGGTGTGTGTGGCATGAGGGGAAGGAGGTACAGACTGGAAGAGAATATGACCTAATTCTTCTCTTCTAATCAGATCATCAGGCACTGGAGGATAAAGACAAGTGGAGGGTGTAACATGGAGGTCATGTTTGGCCTGAAATTCACAGGGAATTATCCTAAATTTGAGTTCATTCTGAGTTTGAACAGCTCAAAATGGAGAAGTTAGACACTGGGGCCTTGGGTTTTGCCCAGTGTACTCATCATCTCTAAGGATAAAAGCAGCAGTATTTTTTCAACATAAATCCAATCATTATAATTCTTCTATTATTTGTTTTTACATCATAAATGTTGAGATACTGGGAGAATTTTTTAGCTGTTCTAAGTTAGAGGCCTGCTGGGTACACTATTTCTTGATTTATTATCTGTTTATTCAAATGAAAAACCCTGGGGAGAAAAGAACTCTCTTCCTTAAATAAATGTTTGATTGCTACGCCTTAAATTGGGCAGGAGTTTTTTAGTGGTTGATAATGACAGTATAATAATCATTAATTTATTTTGGAAAGATTAACTTTTAAATAGTTATTCATTCTAACATGAAGAAGGCTGCAGCATATGCTTCAGGGTTTACCACACAGTCCCTGAAATGTGCATCTAATTCCTCATAGTGCACTGCCTTCCTTCCTGATTCTTATGTGTATAAGCACACATGCAGAAAGCTAATAATCAGCATTGTGGAATGAATGCCTATCTTTCATAAGAGTGTGGCAGACTGAAGAATTTAGAGTCACAGAGTTATTAGATCAGACCCCAGCTCTACTACTTATTTGGAATCTACAGGCAAATTAAGGTTAGTGAAGCTGTTTCCTCATCCTCAAAATGAGAATGACAATCATCACCTTATGGGACCTCTGTGAGAATTTAATGAGATAATGAACCATAAAGTGTCTGGTATCCATTGTTATGATGCAAACATGTTAGAGTGAAGAACGTGTTCACATAAAAGGTAATTAATATAAAGCACTTTTCAATAATTATGAGGCAGATAAAATCATACAATAAGTAAAACAGTAACAATAATAAATTGGAACTACTAGTTTATTCTTACATATGCCTACATAAGCCATCAATAAAGGATTCCACGCAAATCCTGCCTTGATATCCAGATTTGAGACATCTTTCTCTGGAACATTTTTAAAATACAAAGTTTTTTTTAAAGGAACTGTATTTTTTTCTAATTAAAATAGTAGGCAATTAGATCCAAATGGCAGACTAAGCCTTTATGCCTATCTACCCCCACCTTAATTTCCTAAAAATATCAAAAATCTGTTTTTAAAAAGAATAAATTCACAACAGTGCTACATAAGAAGAATGGGTGGAATTGATGAACAGAAATTTTATGGATTTTGAGACTGACAAGAATCTTATTGATGGGAAAAACCACAATCCAGATCACATGGAGGAGAATTCAGTTGCAAAGATGAGAGCAACTCTGAAACACTCAAAATTCAAGGATGACAGACAAGGTAGCAGGAAGAAGTCCTAAGAAAGTCACCCAGTAATTGTCTGGGGAACTGTTCAGCACATCCCACCCTCCCACCTTCTACAATCCTACCACCAAGTACCCAGACCGCCAGCAGCAACAGCAGAAGCATCCACCCCTGGATCTACACAGCATGTTAGGACAGTAGACTTTGGAGGGACTTGGATTGTCACTGCTCAAAAGAAACAGAAAGTCCTCATATGCAGAAGAGGAGCATTTAAAAAAGCTCACTTGGCAGTACATCCCAGCTCTCCCCCTCATCACAGAAGGCAGATTCTAGTAAACAGAAACATTATTTACAGGTAAGTAAGCAAGGAATCTCAAATACAGCAATGAGCACATACAGAAATCATCAAATACCTCAAGAAAACCAGTCCCATGAGAGAGGGCACCAAATTCAATCAAGAGAACCAGTAACATATTTTTGTTCAATTAAGAAACACACTTGAACAAAGAGAAGGTGACTTTCAAAGTATAGTTGATCCTCATTTTCTGTGGATTCCAAAATTGTAAAGCTGACTACTTGCTCAAACTTATTTATAACCCCCAACTCAATACTCTTGCTGCTTTCATGATCATTCACAGACATCCAACTAGAGTGGCAAAAAATTTGAGTCATACAACATGCACATTCCCAGCTGAGGTCCAACAAAGCAACACTGTCCCTTCTTGTTTTAGCTCTCGTACTATAAGCAAGTGTCCTTTTTGCAATCAATTTTAGTGCCATGTTTCACATTTTTTAGCATTTTGTTGGTGATTTCACTGTTTAAATGCTCACCTTCTCCACCAAGCATAGTGCTGAAGTGCTGGTCTTGGTTACTAGGTGTCAAAAGGCTGTGATGTGATTTAAGGAGAAAATACATATCGTAGATAAGCTTCCTTCAGGCATGAGTTATAGTGCTGTTGACTGTAGCTCAATGTTTATGAATCAACAATATATATTTAATAAGGTGTCTTCAACAGAAACACACATTTTAAAAGGCTATGTATTGATCAGTTGATGAAAATGTTATCATCAGTAGCTCACAGGAGCCTTAATCCTATATTTCCCCTAGGAGTAACGGTTCTATATTCACTAATTCAGTATTTGATTACTCACTAATCTGCAGCAACTTTATAGAGCATAACTTCAGTGAATAATAAAAATCAACTGTATAATTAATATCATGTGGTTTTTTAAAAAAGCCATTGTATCCAAGACTAGGCTGTATGAGAGTAAAACTCTGCCCAGTGGAAAAGAGTAGTAGGTTTTCTTGGTATAGAATTTGTGCATAAGTTATTTCAGATGATTAAGTGAGTATTTTATTTTATTTTATTTTATTTCATTTTATTTGAGACTGAGTTTTGCTCTTGTTACCCAGGCTGGAGTGCAATGGCGTGATCCATGCTCGCTGCAACCTCCACCTCCCAAATTCAAGTGATTCTCCTGCCTCAGCCTTCAGAGTAGCTGGGATTATAGGCATGAGCCACCATGTCCATCTAATTTTGTATTTTTAGTAGCGATGAGTTTTCACCATATGGGTCAGGCTGGTCTCGAACTCCTGACCTCAGGTGATCCACCTGCCTCAGCCTCCCAAAGTGCTGAGATTACAGGCGAGAGCCGCTGTGCCCGGCCAAGGGAGTAGTTTTCACACCCAGGGCTCCAACAGGTTAAACACTGAACTCTATCTTCCCGCCGAGTGAAACATAAAATATGTTTATATCTTGACATTTGTTTTGTACAATATCAGAAAAGAGTCATTTTTATTTATATGAAAGCATTAAACATAATGGTTTGTTTTGCTCTTATGTTTGATATTTATATCTTAACCAACTATAATCCTAAAATAATAAATTATGAATTTCATAACTGAGAATTGAATTCTAGCCAAAGTAACTTTGTTTTATTGAGACCAGAATTCATTTTTACATGTTCCTTTTAAAAATATGTTGTGCAAAGTGAGGTAAACCTATATATGAATTACTGAGGCTTTTTTGTGACAATTATGTATATCTAAAAATATATCCTTAATAATTACCATCTTCTTATCATAATGTATCTCCCCAATACTGTCCCAGAATATCTTTTGAATATGATTCCCTGCATTTGTCCTAGCTAAAAACACCTTTACCCTATTAACCTGTTTCCATTAGCTTTTCTGTAAGAAATTCTTTCAATCAAGAATGGCTTATGTCTGCCACACTGAATTGCACCATATTTTTGAGGGCCACAGACTATTTTTAAAAGGATTGAAAGCTATGAGCCTGATTTACAAGGAGCAGTTAAAAAGTTGAATCCCATCCTAGGTGCCCAACAGCAACTGCTCAGTATAGTTTAAATTTCGTAGATCACCCTTCAGCGGCTCATTCCCTTTGCAGCTCTTTTTCTGTCGTTCTTTAATTTCCCTCCACAATGCCTTACTCTGTCAGAACAAACCCTGATCAACAGCCAACCTTCCAAATAATTTTCACTTTTTTTTATTTCTATTGAATGGAAATCAGTGGCCCACTGATTCCAGTTTAATTTGAAACAAAACAGGTCAGGACAAGCAGAAACCTATCTACCAAAGCAGTGAGCAATGAGCTATTCTCACACGAGGTCCTAGAAAGTGCACTAGCAGTTTAGAATCTGAATGAAGAATATTCATAAAGTCATGGCCCCCACCACACCCAAGCGTATTTTGCAATTTGTTATCACAAGAGCCCTCTCTGTCTGCTACAATGGCTGCCTGACTGCTGCTCAGCCTCTGGCACTCACCAGTGAGAAGAGAGAGAGCTGGGCAATCAGAGCACAAAAGCAGCTTTCTCTATCCTGCTTTCCATGAAGGCAAAAGAGGGAAAAACATCCCTTTCTTTCTAAAATTTCTCATAAACCAAGGTGGCCAGGGGGCAGTTCTAACCAGTGCTCTGAATAATTTACATGGATTTATATTCTCCATTATTCTTTTTGGAAGGTGATTAATTACTATGGCAACCACTACATCACAAGAAATCTATGCTTACTCAGAAATATTATGAGCGTGGTATACCCTCTTCAAAAAAAAATGCTTAAAAGAAAATAGGAGTCTCTTAAGTGTGTTGTTTTAATGACAATTTGCTACTCTAAAACAATACAGTTTCAAGAGCTTTGTAGAGTTTACTTTTGTCAGAAGGCAGAAAACAGGAGGGAGAGGAGTTTAAATACAGAATATGGTGTGTACTGATAAACTATTTAAGATATAAATATATAAGGTTTATAACTCCAGACAATGTATGCACGTCCAAGAGATACTACCAGGAGTGAAAAGTGCAAGAAAGGAATCAATTCAGTAGAAATAAATGCTTGTATCCTTATCTGTGACATACTTCAATATACATCATATTCATTTCATGAGCATCAGAAGTCTTTGTACAGATTTAGGCTCCTAGTTATAAAGCATAAAAGCAGAAGTCAAACAAGTTGTGCATTTATCCTTACACTTTTAGTAAAATCAACATAAGAAACTTGTTTTGTTATCACTAGTTTTCTGAGCATCAACTTCTCAGAAGTCCATCAGGGAGGTCTGGGATGGTACAGGGCAGGAGATAGGCCTTGGAAAAACTACTGGCTCATGGGCCCTGGAATCCCAATCGAATATGTGTGCATGTCTCTTGGGTCAGAGGAGCTTCCTAAAGATCACCTTGGCCGGTCACCTCCAAAGCAAAATGGGGATCAACTTCAAGTTACTCCAAGTTCTGGAAGTCCCACATGTGTTTTCATTTCCTGAAAACTTCGTATCATCCTTGAAAAGATGTAGTTCAGACAATGCTAATTGTACTACAAAGTACGTTTCTAGAAATGAAGGATTTGAATGTCTTAGTCATCCAGAAGAAAAGACTCAATGCCTGAGATTTGGTTTATCTAGCATTTTTCATCTTGGATTTGGGTACAGAAAGTTAATTTATCTGAGATGAGACACCAGAAGCTTTAAAAGGTGATCCTTTTTGCCATCTATGTAGGTATAGTGTGATGGTTAAGAGAACAGACACTAAAGCCAAACCATCTGAATTCAAATCTCAGCTCTACTACTTGACCTGTTATCTTAAACTTCATATGCTTGGTTTTCTACTCCAGGTAACAGTCAAAAATTTGAAATGTATTTCTTAGTCTGTTCGTGCTGCTATAACAAAATACCACATTCTGAGTATTTATAAATAGTAGAAATGTATTTTCCACAGTTCTGGAAGCTGGGAAATCCACATTCAAGGTGCCAGCAGATTTCGTGTCTAGTGAGCGCTGCTCTCTGCTTCCAAGATGGTGTGTTTTGCTGCGTCCTCACATAGTGAGAGGACAAAGAAGATGAATGCTGTGTCCTCACATGGCAGAAGACCTGGGAGGACCAAGCAGCTCTCAGAAACCTCTTTTATAAGGGCATTAATCCCATTGATGAGGACATAACTCTCATGGCCTAATTACCTTGCAAAGACCCCATCCTTAAATCATCACCTTGGTATTTAATTCCAACATAAATTTTGCAGGGACACAAACTTTCAAATCACATCAATGTATTATCCAACTATAGTGAAAAACAATAATGGCATTTTCCCACCTTGATCTAGAGGCAACTCTTTATGCACAGATTCTCAAAAACTGCTAGCAATAATTAAGAAGCAACTGGCTGCAGTAGTTCCTTCAGGAGTCTACACTGTGTGCCACATGTCTAAAGACCTCTATGCAGGCACTTCTAGTCCTCCCCACGTCTCTAGAAATCCAGAGTGGATTCCAGAGAAGCCTTGACACACTCCACCCAACCTTCCCCTAATCACATAATTAGATCTACCTGCAAAGTTAAAAAAAAAAAAATCCCTGTGAGTAATTTGAATGCAGTTGGAATGTAAAGATTATCAAATGATGTGCCAGGAAGTGACTGAACTATAAGAGAATGAACATGACACGGTTAAATTCACTAATCAACCATGAGCTTAGAGAGAATGGGCCACATTCACAGTGAAAAT
This sequence comes from Cheracebus regulus, assembly GCA_963574635.1. NCBI lineage: Eukaryota > Metazoa > Chordata > Mammalia > Primates > Pitheciidae > Cheracebus > Cheracebus regulus. The sequence continues at coordinate 43,073 of CAUYQU010045945.1, read as the reverse complement.
AATTCAGTCAACTTGAAGAAAAAATGTCTTTGGGGATTATCAAGATGAACCAGCTGCAGGTTTATCATGTCTGAGATCACAATCCTTACAGAACAATCTGTACATTAGTATTGTTTTGCATTTGCTTTTTGTAACAGATTTATTGACATATACATTAGAATTCTTTTAATAAAAGAAAAAAGAGCAACCCTTTTTTAAAAAGGTATTTCTTTATTTTTGCAATGCAAGCATGAATAGACCTAAGTTCTTATATATGATAGAGGCACAATTATAAGCATAACAAAATCATTGAAATAGGGCCACATTCAGTTAGGGCCTGGTAACCTCCTAGCACCAGAAACAATGAACACCACCAATAATTATAACAGCTAATATTTACTGAAAACTAGTGACAGGCCAGGTGCTTACAACATATTCTTATAACATCTCTGTAGGGTAGATGCTACTATCTCCATTTGACAGATAAGGGTATAGAGGTTAAAAGAGTAAAAGGTAAAGGACTCAAGTTCAGATGGCCTGACACAGAACCAATGCCCTTAATCCTGTTCTGTGCCTGTTTCTGCAGCAAATTACACTGGAAAACTCTGAGTGCTACACACAATAGATTATTTTACTCCACAATGACTCAGATTAATTCACTTGCTCAAAAAGCACTTACTAAGTGTTCACTGCAACAGAAATCTGTGCCAGGAATTGCAGCGAGTTACTAAGAGAAATAAGATTGGGTGCTGCCTTGCAATAGCCACAGTCAAGAAGGAAGACTGGAATACAAACAGCCATATTTCAAGGTGGTCTATGATCAGCAGTTAGAAAGCATAAAGTGACATGAGCATTAGGTCACACTATTATCCTCCCTAAGACTATTTTTGCTGTTTAGGCACCTATTGGGAAGCTATTTTAGCATTAAGGTTTAGAAAAGAGGACTATCTAGTCCTGTACTTTGAATCAGAGGAAAAACAATTTAAGTACATATTTAAATTCTAGATAGTTTAGAGCTTTCCTTTCATGCAACCCAAGGCACTAAAAACAAGGCTCCCACAAAATGAATTCAGGGTACTTCTACCTACTGAGAAAATCGAAGACTGTCACACTGAGTCCAGTCCTAAGAAGCAGCCTTTCCAAGGAAGTGTCCATGTGACTGGGAGTTGTGGGAGGCTGAGTACAGCAGTGTCCTGCCTCACTCTGTCTGTTCTAGTGTGGCTTCCATCATGATACCCTGGCTCTCGGTCCCCTGAGCCATCCAACCCAGAGTTCAAAGCAAGCTCCAGGTGGTGCGAACCATAGAGTGGCATGTCCTGGGCCTAGGAATTAGACCAGGAATAAGCCCATCATCAAAGCAAGACCAGTCATTTTCTGGAATTGCTGTAATGCTGTGGAAGAGGAAAGTCCATTTCTACTCCACTTGTTGAGTCAAAAGATATGAGTCCTGCCTTCCTCTTAGAGGGAGCCTGTCTGCAGAATAAAGCTAAGAGGAAACAGAGCCAAGAGATGGAGCAAAAAGTAGAGTCCAGACAATATCCTTTTAGTTCACAGACCCACTTAACTTGGATTTCCTGAGAACATAAGACAATGACTTTCATGTTTGTTTATCCTAACTTAAGTCAACTTGCTGTCAAAGGGACAAAACAAAATGGTACCAACTATTATCTGCTCTGTAGAATGCTATGCAAGAGCATGAGCTCAGATCCAAATAGGTTCAAGCCCTAACAATGCCACTTGGTATCCATGTGACTTTGGGCAATTTACAGATGTCTCTGGCTCAGTATTTTCATCTTTAAAACGGAGATGGTTTGAAAAGATTAAGCAGGATAATAAATGTAAAGAACTTAGCAAAGTGGCTGATACATAGTAATTCCAAGACATCTGACAGTAACATCACTATTACCATTAATTGTCATTATCACTGTGGTGATTAATTTTATATGTCAGCTTGGCTAAGCTATGGTGCCCAGCTGTTTGGTCAAATGTTAGTGTACATGTTTACTAGGAAGGTATTTTATAGATGTTGTTAACATTTACAAGCAGTTATCTTTAAGTAAAGCAGATAACCCTAGATGATATGGGTAGGTCTCATCAAATTATTTAAATGTCTTAAGAGCAAAAACAGAGGTTTTCCAGAGAAGAAGAAATTCAGCCTCAAGACTATAACATAGAAACCCAGCTTGAGTTTCTAGCCCGCTGACTTGTCCTACAAATTTGAGACTTGCCATCCCCCACAGCGACAAAAACAAATTTCTTAAAGTAAATCTCCCCTCTCTCTCCCTCTCTCTGTCTCTCTCTCTCTCTTTATATGTGTGTGTGTATATATAAATACACATATATATACACACACACATACATATACATACATACAGACATACACAAATATACAAATGTGAATATATAATACTTACATACAAATATAATAGATAGATAGATCCTATTGACACAATTATTACCAAATGCCAGGGGTTTGGTCTAGGTCCTGCTGCTCACCACACAAAAAGCCAGTCACTGAGATAATGAGTACTGCCAGGGAAGAAGGCTCTATTCTGGTGCTGCAGCCGAGAAGATGGAAGATCAGCCTCAAATCCATCTCCCTGACCAACTATATAGCAGGGAAGAAATGTAACAATGTGTGGGAAAACAGGAATTATAGAGGGGTAACGAAGAGGAGTTCATCAAACAGAAGGCGTTGGTCAGATAGGCAGTCATGATGGATGAGGGATCTTGTATCTCATTGTCCAGATGTGGTGATCTAGTAAGTTTCAGTTCCTTCATACTATCTGGGAGGCCTGATGATTGGTTTCCTGAGAAAGGAACTCAGATAAGACAAATGTTAAGTTCCTCAAGTTTTTAAGACTGGGAGGGTCAATTTCTATGTTTATTCAATAGAAACCATAAACATCAATTCTATAAGACAACTGGCCCAGTTTTACAATCACCACAACTACCTAGCTGTTCTCCAACCCCTCTGTAATACTGGTCAGACATGATCTACAACTGCAGACCATGTACGGCTCATTGAAGCAAGCTGCTAGCATACTTGATTGACTTCTGCAACTGCTCTCCAAAAAACAAAAAACGTCCACACTGTCTTCATCAAAAACCTAAGTCTAGCATCTCACAGTGGACTGTATGAACATATAGCAAACTAATATGTACGGCTTATATGTGTTATCAACTTCTGGCACACATCTAATCTTTGATTAGAAATTTATCATGGAAAATAACTATTCTGGAGACCTGGTTCTCATCTCAAGAATTATGTATCAAGCTGTTTTCCTAAGGATCCATTTTTTTCCAGGCATTAAGTTACTTTGTTTTCACCAATTGATTTGGAGGGGATTTGTTTTTAAACAATGCATAAAGAAAACTAATTGGCCCTTCTCTAAGTAAATAGGTATTGACGTGTAAAATTATAAGCCAAGGTTCTGGATACAGAAATTGATTCAGACTGAGGAAGCTAAAAGCAACACATTATCTCCAGTGATGCAAGAGAGATTTCCTCCACATTCAGCATGATGCAGTGTCTACCTGCCATCTCTTTTCTCCAGCCACACTCTGAATGGCAGTTCTATATTCATTTTTACTTGCCATTTTCTATGGGACCAGGTTCTGAGCTAAACACTTCATGTTTTTTTCTTGATTATACTTTCCCACAATTCCCTTTTTTACTCAGAAAACACTCACAAAGCAGCATGTTTCTGGAATGGAAGTGATGAAAGTTACATATTTTGGATGAAATGGGAGTAGAAGGAAACACTGCCAAATGCCTTTTAAAAGCTGCAACACCTGCTGACTAAAATTAGCTGCTTACACAGCTCAGGGAAAGAATCTGTTCTTTTCTTTCAAACTCTAGCTTGAGAAATCTATCTCCATGAATCAGTTCATCAGCTATTGAGTAGCTTCTCCAATTAGCTCCTCTAATGGCTGCAATAGAAAATACAAGGCTGCTTTGTAGGCAACAAATGGAGGGAACCTAACCCAGCATGTGTCTATGCCCTGGCAGAAATTTTAATCCCAGAAGTCAAAACATGGTGGAAGCACATCCATTCCATCACCATTCATTCATTCATTCAACAAATATTTGTTGACTACAGTATCTACCATATGGCAGGCACTGTTCTAAGTGACTGGAAAAACAAACAGAAGTCCCTGCACTAAAAGATGTACACTTACTTTCATCAGCTTCCAGGTGTGTCTCTGCAGAATGTTCTCACTGCAAAGGCACAGGTCTTTTGAAGCCCCTGCTCCCAGCGTCTCCCAGGGCTAAGACTCCTTCTCTCCCTACCCTGTGAAGTCAATACACGCTTTCCCTCCTCTTTCTCTTAGCCAAAAGTAGGCACACCTTCCACTTAGCAGTTTTGTCTTGATTTTTATAACTGTTTCTTTCAGGATAAAAGATTATTAGAAATGTGATGCCTACATAATTACTACAAGTCCCCCTCCCAAAGAATAAAAGGATAGCACCATTGCTACACTTTGCAATTTTTATGTGACTCTCAACTCTTAGACCATGAAGGAGCTCAGAAAGAATCTCTTCTTCTGCCTTCATTATTGTATTTCTTCCTGACACATGCATTATGCTAAATGTTAATCATTATAATCACTAATATGTTTCAGGCATGGTGCCAAGAACTATAAATATGTTACCATCTTTAATACTCTTCAGTATCACTAAGAGATAGGTATTCTCACTATAATTTCACAGATGATGTGACTAAAGCTCAGTGAGTTTAGATAACCTACTGGAGGTCACAAGGTTGGTACACCAAATGAAATCAAACACTGACCAGCATCAAACTCAATTCACCTTTCTCTTATGCAGTAATTACAAACCAAAACCCATGGTTTCAGAAAGGAGAATTACATGGTAACTTTAGAGTACATCATAACTCTCCATTTCTCCTCTGCAACTGTCTTCTACCTGGGCTCCTTGCAACCAATCTTACTGTACTAAAATTCACTGTTTATACGGCAGGCAGCCAGATCTTATGAACACATAAGTCATGTTACTCTTCTGCTTAGAGTCTCCAATGCTGCTTAGTGCTCTTAAGACAAAACGCACACCTTAAACTTCCAAAAGCCCTGCGTGATCTAGCCTCTACCTACTCCTCTAGCCTCTGACATCTCTTCTTCTCACATATGGCTGCAGCCATCTGAACCTGTTTCATTTCCCAGAATTCATCACATCCTCACCCACTCACAGGCTTCTGATGCATTGTTTCCTCTGCCTAAAACACTATTCCCTATAACCCCCAGCCTCATCACACATGTGCACGTGTGCATACACACACACACACACACACACACACACACACACACACACACACACACACACACACACACTCCTTCTTAATTCTGGCTAAATAGCTGTCTGTATCAGTCCATTCTCATGCTGCTATGAAGAAATACCCAAGACTGGGTAATTTATAAAGAAAAAAGGTTTAATTGACCTCCCATGGCTGGGGAGGTCTCAGGAAACTTACAATTATGGTAGAAAGCACCTCTTCACAGGGCAGCTGGGGAGAATGAGTGCAAGCAGAGGAAATGCTAGATGGTTATAAGACCATCATATCTTGTGAGACTCATTCATTATCATGCGAACAACATGGTGGAAACCACCCCCATGATTCAATTACCTTCACCTGGTCCCGCCCTTGACACATGGGGATTATAGGGATTACAATTCAAGGTGAGATTTGGGTGGGGACACAGAGCCAAACCCTATCACTGTCATATGCTTAGATGCCTTCCCCAACTCCACTTATTAGGTGCTCCCATGGTTTTCCATTACACCATGTGAGATCTTTCATATACCCAATGCCAGCACCAGTCTAGGCAAAGCAGGTTCAGAATAAATGCTTATCAAACAAATAAATAAATGGATGATGACACGGGGTGGGGGCCTGTCACCCAGTACTTCAAGCTCCTCAATATATTTGTCTAATCCAGACCAGATTTGGATGACTGAAGGTGCCACAGACTGGTATGGATATACAGACAGGTATGGATGACATCTACCATACAGCCCATTTTTCTACCTTCGGTGGAACCACATCTTGGGCAAACCACCCTGCACATTGCAGACTCAAGTAAACCTGCCCCTACTCTTCCTTGGCAGATGTGTCCAAATGAAAGAAATGAAAAGGCCCTGAATGGTATTCAAAGCTCATCAGTTTCAGGGCAGAGTAAAAGAGGTATATATTAGTTAGGGATGCTTTCAGCTGCAAGCATGAAATCCCAACTAAACCCTGGCTAACTCTTAAACAAATCCAACCAAACCTGGCTTAAAGAGACTATTAATTATCCCACATAATGCCACTCCAGTGATAGGGCAATATCCAACCATGTAGCATGGCAGTCAGTTGCTACATAATATCTCCAAGGACCCAGCTACTTTCCTTCCGTCCACTCTGCTGTCCTTACCATTAGTGACATCTACCACTGGTTGCCTTCAGGGTCATAAAGTGGCTACTGTTAGCAGGCAGTAGCAAGATAGCTTTATCAAATTCAGCAAGAGAAAGAGACAGCTCTTCCACCACCTAAATGTAAGTTCTTTTACTTCAATCCAGTTGTACCAACCTGGGACCTTGGCCCACCCCAAGGCCAACAACAATCTCAATGCCCTGGACTCCAGAGAAATGGCATAAACTAATTAGCTTGGATTAATTATCTGAGGTAAAGTGGATATCTAGATGAGAAAACCAATGCAAGGCTTTGGGGAACAAAATCTCAAATGTCAACAATAGAAGCGAGAGAACACACTTATTTCCATGTAACACAATTACGTTTTTCTCTTTCTGAGGTGGGTCCTGAAGATGTCACATGTAAATACTCTACATTATTCTTGAATGTGTGGTTGAATTTCTTCTTGCTGACGCTAGCTTCTCTTCAAGTTAGTCATCTTCTTCTGCAGACATGCTTATGTTGAGTCAGCATTTAACATTTAGAGGCTTATTGCTTACAGCAGCTATAGAAACTGCTTCACTCAACCCTGTACAGAGGCAATACAAATGATATCAAAAAATGTAAGCCAAATGACTTCATTACTCTTTTTTATGTAGGCAGATCCTTGATAATATTATAAAGCAAGTTTCTATCACTTCATACTAGATAAAACACCCTGCTTTAGTGAAGCAACATTTACTGAAGAGAGGAAAGAAACCTTGCCACCGTTAACAACCTTCTGGCATTGCCCTGCTCCTCAAGGTGTCATATTTGTCTTTTCTGGAGCAGGAATTTAAAAGCCAAGTAGGTTAACTGACACTTAAATATATACATGTCAATTTCTGTTTTATTCCAGTACAGGAAATTGAGCCCACTTTTTGCCAGGTTATCACAATATACAGAGGTATCTAATAGTTCCTTCATTGGAGTTTTGCTTTGTCACACAGGACGTTTAAGTTCTAAACTCTTTGCATGGGTTGTCTGCCTCTAAGCCACAAGCACATACGGAATGAGTGCTGAAATGGATAGGCTGTAATTTTATTCTGAGATGCCAGCACATTAAGAAGAAAGACTATACATATACTTTAGAAATAAACTTCATCTGATTTGTCAGAAGGTCTTTGGGCTGCATTGTCATGTATAATCAGGGATTTTAAGAGTTAGCAGGGATTTAGAAACCATGTATTTCAGATAACTTGTCAAAATTTGCATAGCTGTGGCACAGATATATTCTCAAACATTTATTGACCAGTGTGCCTCTGAAAATCTGGTGAAATGATATTTGATTCCATTGGTGGAGGGTCCTGAACATATTTCAAAGATAGAACAGATGATCTCTGGTGCTCTCCATGCCTAGGTGTTCTTCTCTACTAGCCCAAAATGCTTCAAACTCTCTAGTGATAAAGTGGCTGCTGGTAACATAGGAAGATGCTTAGGGATGCTTTCAGCTGCAAGTTAAACAAATCCCAACTAAACCTGGCTTAAAGAGGATATTAATTATCCCACATAATGAAAGTCCAGTGATAGGGCAAGCTCCAAGCATGTAGCACTGCAGTAAGACCTGTCCTAATGTCAGTGTCCCATGTTCTAAAGATTCCTTCAAGTAATGCTCCCATCCTTCTCATGATTGATTTCAGCTCTTCAAGGGAAAGCAGAGTAAAAGTAATCAACTTGATTACTAAAATCAACCCTGTACAGATGCAACTTGATTACTAAAATCAAGTTGATTCCTAAAATATAACTGATTAACTAAATTAAAATATACTTAATGATGTAGCAAAACTGCACTTGTACTCCATGAATATATTCAAATAAAAATATATGCATACTTGAGAGCAGGGACCTAAGCTTATATGAGTTTTCATCTCCTAATCACATTTAGGACTATGCTTTCCTAAAAGTAACATGCAAATGATACAAATCTAATTTTGTTTAATTTTCCCAGGGTGATGTATATAAAGAAGAAATTTAACTCAAATTAATATCTAACTGGTCAAACTTGTTTAGGAAAATATTTATGAATGAGAATAAGAAAATGTTGTTCTCCCTTCCCTGTGCTTACTTTGAGCTGGGACTACCTAACTACCATACAACTCTCTTAGCTTTTCTTCCCCAGCCTACCATAAGCACACCACTAATTCATCAAGCAAGTGTTATGTCCTCCAACCACTCTTTGTGGTAGAATATACCAGGCTGTGGAAATTTCTTTTAGAAAAAAAAAAGTACTTTGTAGACTCTGGCCTTTACATACTTTCTCAATAGCAACTAAAAAGGAAGAGAATCCTTGGATTTTAAATCCAATGAACGGCTTTCTGGCTGTTTTGTTGTTGTTGTCTTAATTCACCAAGCCCCAGCCTAATCAATTGCAAGTCCAGTATACCAGTTTATTCTACCTACATTCCCATTTACATTTTTTCATCATCGCTATTTTCTTTGACAAATGATAGCCAAAATGAACACTCTCATACCCCTTGCTGTAAATGCATTAAATGGTGTTTTTCTTCTTTAATTGTGGAAGGCATGCTCTCAGGTTGCAATTAACTTTGGGGCCAGGGAAGTAATAATTAGGGTCTCTTTGTATTGGACCCAAATGAGTCCATTTATCAGCATTAGAGCTGCAAATGATCAATTTTCTAAAACCAGTACAAGCAAGCACCTCATTGCCTATACTTCTTTAGGCTTGAAAGCACCCAGCTTTCCAGCTTTCACTAAGGAAGGTGAATCCAAAAGGTATGTATCCCATTAGGAGCAGGAAATAGATGCGAAGTAACAAGTAAAGGAAAATTTTTTATATAAAATAGAAGAATTTTGCCTGAAAGGCACTAAAATCACACAAACTGTTAGACTCAGAAGAGGTAAAAAAGAGCAAAATTTGAAATCCAAGTTACAGTACTTATTCATTTTCACCTAGAACTGAAATGTTATAATGAAGCCATATATGGCTCAGGAACACGGGGGGGAAAACCCTTAAGGGGTGGCTGTTCTACAGGTGCATTCACACTTTCAAATATAGCTAGCTCGTGGGCAATTCTACACGGAATATTTCTGTTTTCTTAGGTGATATCAATTCAGTGTGGCTCCAAAATAGAAATAAAACACTTTAAAAATAAATCATTCTTCTTGAACTAACTCTGAGCTCTCCCTCCCAGAAAACATGGTAAAAAATCGAGGGGCTATAACCAATTAAGAAAGAAAACTTGCTCCAAATTTCAGTCTCTATCCTCTACATATCAGTGTTAGCGTGTTTTGTGTGTGTGTGTGTGTGTGTGTGTGTGTGTGTGTGTGTGTGTGTGTGTGTGTGTGTGTGAAAGAGAAATAGAGCAAGACACAAAAAGAGATTCAGAGGGACAAAGACTCATTACAAATGATATGTCATATACATTGTTTGAGAAATAACATATATATTATATTTAAATACATATCCCCCACAAATATTCAGAAAGGAAAAATTGTACACAAAAGTAAAGATATCATGGATCGATCATCTTCATCTATTTTATCTAGGAACTTATATTTCCAGCAACATTTATGACCCAAGACTTTACAATGAAATCTAGAGGCAGCATTTAAGGGTGGCTGGAGGGGTTCCGGTTACCCAATCTCTCCATCAGCAGATGGATCAGTACAGGTAAACATACTCTTTGTAAATCCTGCACTGTGTTCCTGATACGCAAACTTAACTTCAGGACAGCCCCCTGACCAGCTGCCACTCGATGGATGCTCTAAGCCCTCCCATCTAGCAATCTTGGAGCCATCTCTGAATGAAATAACCAGAACCTGAATTTCATTCCAGCACTCACTGGGTGGTGGTCGTTTTTATTTGGTTGGTTGTGACGTTTCAGACTTTCTCCATAAGTAGTTAAAAACTGACTTGCACTAGTTCCAAGGACAGATTATCTCCTGTAGGATGGCCTTGAAGGCCACTCGCCGAGCTTGGCAATTGTGGAGGAAAAACGGTTAATTTCGCAAAGCTGCAAAGGTCCTTCCCAGCTCTGACTCCACACATCCCGTGGAACACTGGCCCCCATTCGGTCCTCGGTCGTCCGAGCGCCCCTCCCTCGCCTCCTGGAGCCCCTTTTCCAGCCACCACCCAGTCCCGAGGCTCGCACACGCCCTCCCCGTCCGCCAGGGTTCCGAGGGTCTGCGGAGCTATCTGTGGAGGAGAGGGCCCCTCTCAAAGAGCGCAGTGTTTCCCGGGCCTGCAGCAGGATCCAGATAGGGACAGAGACTCCAGCCAACCCCGGGAACCCGGCGTCACAAAGAGCTCCACAGAGCCCGCAGGCATCTGGGCTTCCCCTCATTAGCACATTAAAGCATTAAAGCGGCTCTGTCCCTTCCCTCTGAGCCGCTCTGTCCATCCCGCTGCCTGCCTCTGTGGAGCCTTTTAGGCCCACGCTCCTTTTGAAATCTCCCCAGTTCAAGAGGCACTAACCCCTTCCTGAAGCCTGTCAAACTCTCTTTCAGGAACCACAGGTACCGCGGAGCTCCAGGGCTGAGAGGCACAATTAGCAGAACATATGCCATTGCTGAAATCGCCTTCCCAAAAGGAGGCTTGCTATATACTCTCCATCAATACATACATTTATAATTTTATTAAATATATATATACATTTATACTTTCTTTTGTTTATATATATGTGCGTATAAAGTATAAATATATTTATACTTTATACGCACATATATATAAACAAACACGAACACATTGAAGTAAACAGCCTAGTGCCCTTGTTCATAGATAAGTGGATTTCACTTCAGACTCTGACTGACAAGGCTCATGACAAAAACGACAGGGCCAGAGTAGAGACTGTGCATCAAAGTCACTGCGAGCCAAGGAAGCCAGTCAGCATTTATCACAATCCGGATGACAGCCCAAAGCCAGGAAAACCCAGGCTCTCCTTTTAATTTTGTGACCAGGATAACAATTACATGGTACTTGACAGCTTTCCAAGCCCTCTCCCAGAGGTTACTGCATTTAAAAATCCCAAATATCCAAAGGGAAATGAAGAACAGGGATTATTTTAAACAGTTTACAAATTAGAGAATTGAAACCCTCAAAAGTTAAGTTGTTTTCCTGAAACAAAACATACAACACGGGCTAAAGGGGACACCATCATTCCAGTGGCCCAGGCACAAAATCTGGAAGTGACTGCTAAGTCACAACTCATGGCCAGGTGGGACAGCTCACGGCTGTAATTCCAATACTCTGGGAGTCCAAGGTGGGAACATCACGTGAACCCAGTTCGAGACCAGCCTGGGAAACATAACAAGACCACCATCTCTACAAAAAAAGAAAAAAAAAAGTAAAAATTAGCTCAGCATGGTGGCACACACCTCTTAACTACTCAGGAGGCTGAGGCAGGAAGATCACTTGAGCCCAGGAGTTTGAGGCTGCAGTGAGCTATGATCACACCACTACATTCCAGCCTGGCTGACAGCGTGAGACTCTGTTTAAAAAAAAAAAAATTATTTTAAATTTTTCTTAATTCCCTCTTCTCTCTCTCACACCCAATCCCCAATACAATCAGGACCCAAGTCCTACTGAACCCCCTCAAATATGCCCTCCCCTACTATCCTCACTTATATGATGATGGTTCTGGTTTCTTGGGCACAGATCTGAGTTCATCCTTTCCAAGGCGGCAGATTCTAAACAGCAGTAGCTTCTTTCTCCTCATCACACCCACTACTGAATCCCCACCACAAATGTCAAATTTACACATAACACTTCTTTAGTATATTTCCTTTCTTACTCTTTGAAGTGACTGTTTCCCACTTCTCTTTGTACAAACATCCTACACATCTCCCCACCACCTAGCATCTTCGTTCACTATTGATATCCTTGCCTCAGAGTTCACAGAGTAAGAGAAGCCACCAGAGAGGAACTGCCTTTTATTCCCACTATGAAATCTACCAAGTTACCTTGATTTACACCCCCATTCTCAGCATCTCCTCTGTACTATGGACGATGTCCTGATTCTCTCAATGACTAGCTCCTGCCCGCCCCCACCCCGTGCTTTGAATCCCACCATCTGAGCCTTCTCAAGGTTCCCTCCTTCCTTTATCCCACTCCTTCCTGCAATTTTTCCCTCTTTACTACATTGTTCCCATCAGCACACAGACCTGTTGTATTATCTCTTCCATGAAAAGACTCTCCCTACACCTGATTCCTTGTTAGGGCAAAATTTCTCAAAAGTCATACTCTGAACACCTCCACCTCACATTCCCTTCCAAACCATTCCAACCAGGTTTCCATCTGCACCACTCTTCTGACCCTGTGCTTGTCACAGCCCCAGGGTTCCCTGTGTTGCCAAGCCACTGGTCATTCCTCTGCCCTTTCCTGAATTACTAGTGGACTGCTTATTGCCTCCTTCTGGAAACATCTTCTTCTCTTGGCTTCTGGACACCATACTCTCCTGGTTTCCTTCCTACTTCAGATCCTTCCTTCTCCATTTCCTTTGCTGAGTCCTTCTTCGTTTGATTCTGAAGGTTAGTGTGCTCCCCAAATTGTTTAGGGACCCCTCTTTCCCTCTATCTACATATGCATCCACGACTCATGACCCCCAAATCCAAATTCCAAACTCTGACTTCTCCCCAGAATTCCATACTCCAGCTTTCTTTTGACCTTTCCACTAGACATCTCTAACTTTACTTGTCAAAGATAACTCTTGAATTCCTACCGACAAACATGTTCCTTTCCTTAGAAAATGGCACCGTCACTCACCCCATTGCTCAAGCCCAAAAAAACTGGAAATGTTTCTTTATTCCTCTCCCTCAGTTGCCCCATCAAGTCAGTCATGCAGTCCTGTGTACTCCACCTCCCAGTGCAAATCACTCCACCTCCCAGTGCAAATCACTCCAGATCACAACCACTTGTCTCCACTTCTGTGGCTACCAGCCAGCCCGCTTCCAATCTCTTTTATCCAGTAGCTATGTACTTCTTCCGCAATCCATTCTCCAAGAGCAACCAGAGTGGTCTTTCCAAAACATTAGCCAGACAACTCCTCTGCTTAAAATCTTCCACTTGTTCCCCACCCCACTTAGAACTGGCACCTGCCACCCTCTCTGACCTCCTCCCTTACACTCTCTGTTTCCTGCGCTCCAGCCTCCCTTTCTTTCATATCATTATAAAGGCTTGTTTCATCTTAGCATCTCTGCCTGGAATGACCTTCTTCCAGACCCTCCAATGGCCACTTCCTGTTGGCCATTCTAATCTTTAGCTTCAGTGTCATCAGAGAGAGAGGGGCCTGACCAGCCAAATTAAAAAACCACCCATTCCCTCTCTGACACATCACCCCACTCTGATTCTCTGCATATTTGCCACTGTTGGATACCTTTTTTATGTTTTTATTGCCTGCCTCTCCTTTAGTATGTAGTCTTCATGAGAGTAGAGGCCTTTTCTTTCTTGTTTCCCGAAGCATCCCTAACAGCTAGAGTGTGCTTCTCACCTGACTCAGTAATTCTTTGTTAAATGGCTGAGGGGCTCCCAGTCTGTGCTCCTCAGAGCTTGAGGTGAAGCTGTTTCAGTGGTCTAGCCACTCATTTTGGGACCCCAGATAACCCTAACCCACCTTCCTGTCACCCAAACACAGAATGTAACCTCCTTAACTGTGTGATCTCTGAAAAGTAGTACTCCCCACTTACTGCCCATTCTACAGACCCGGGCTGCTGCCCTGTACTCTTCACTTCTAAATAGTTTCCCTGCCTCACATTCCAAGGCCAGGCACCCCTTTAAGGCAAGGTGCCCCAACTGAAGATCAGATCATTTGGCTGGGGCCTTGATACTTATTGTAGCTATGGACAGCCTTACTCTAGTGCTTCCACATCATTACTTTATAGGTACAGATTTTCAGGGCCATGACTAGTACCAACCTGATGCCCCCACAATGAGGAACCCCCGCCATCCATGATTAGATGCCCTCCCAGAATCCAAATTCACTCTTACTCCCACTTGGATATCTGGCTGGCACCAGTGCTTCTCAGTCTGTCATAAAATATCAGTTTTAAAAAAATTTATTGCAGATAATTCTTTTGTGAAATAAAAATCAATTATGAGAAAAAAATGAAATGGAAGAAAACAAAAACTAAAATACCAAGACCCAATTCTTTAATATTAGGACAAAAAATATAAAAGTGCTGTGTCAAACTGCTACAGCTATTTCTAAATGCTTAATCCCAATTTCTGTTCTCATCACAGTCTGACCACAGAGCCTGTGGTCCTGCAGGAGCCAATAGCCCACAATCTGAATAGCTGCCTGCTGTCCTCCCAGCACACCCTCTAGCTCACTCAGCACCCTAGGCCCTGGAGAGCAGATCTCTTTCCTGTAGTGGCTTTCAATAACCTTTCAACAAACAAGTATCAAATACCCACTATTTGACAGGCACTGTTGAGAGCTTTCTCAAAAATAATCAAATCTTCTTCTACCTGATCTGGTCCAGATTCTGTTCGAATCAGAGCACTTCCCTCTCCATCCTGGCTGCCCCCACTCCACTTGGACTCACATTTCTTCCCCTCTAAATGACTGCAGTAGACTCCTAACTGATCCCCAAACTCTGGTCCTTTCTCTCTCATTCTGTCCTATAGATTTTCCCCCAGAGTATCATATTTGGGCACATCTCTGATCATGTCATTTCTGTACTCAATAATCTAAAATAATCATAACCCACAGAATGAAGTCTAACTGCTTATTAGGCATCTAAGGTTTTCCATTATCTGATCCCATCTTACAAATCTAGCCTTTATCCCCTTTACTTCCCTTTATATTAACACATCCTATAATATTGTCAGACTGGACACTTAATTCTCCCCCAATCTCTTACTTCCACGACTGACTCATCCTGTCTCACCTCCTCCTCCCCGCACATACTCCCTTCCTACCCATCTTTCATTGCCAAGGACAAATACCATCCCTGATCCCTCCTGCCCTTTCTCCAGCCTAGCATGGTCTCTCCCTCCTCTGTGGTTTTATAATAGCACTCAGCTGTATCAACACATAAATTTGTTTCCCTATCTAGAAAATGATGAAAGTACTAATCTTTGTTATTAGAAGAATAACATATAATGTAATGTTTTATAACATAAAGTATATGCCTTATAATGTAAAATTTGATAACTTGAGTCATTGTCTAAATTCCAATTTTAACTCAAACATCTCAAACACTCTCATTAGGTTGTATCAAATTATATACAAAAATCCTGTCCTTCCACCAACTCTTTGTTATGCTCTTTACTTTAAATCTCTCTGTCTGCAATGTACAAACATGTGCCCAAGCCTCACAAAGTTGCCTATGCACTGTCAGCACAATAATATTTTCAGAAAACTCTTATTTTCTTGAGTTATATGGCAAGGACCTTGACAAGTTTACCCTGATGGGTGGATGGGATTCAAATCTGTTCTCCTTTTCCTTCAAACATTCTGAAGTTGGATGAATATTAATAGCTGGTCCTCCTTTTTAAATATTTTTTAAGCCCTGAGTGAAACAAACTCAATAGTATTTATCAAAAATGGTCTTCTGCTTTGAATCTATGTAGACATTGAGTAATTTTATTGTGGGTTCCGCCTTCAACCTGAGCAGTTTTCCTAAAAGTGAAAGAACTAATTCATGGGAATCTTTTTGTCAGATCAACTTGAAAATATCATTTTTGAAAATATATCATTTTGAGAGGTACATGTTATCTTTATTTCTATTTTATTTAAATTGCCCCCTTGATGGGTTATATTGAAAGACTAGTAACAGAAACTCCACCAATGGCACCCAGAGGCCACACCAGCCATTGCAATCCAGCAGTGCCCAACATATAACAATTGCTCAATAAACATTCATTGAATAGAAGACTCCCTGGATGAATCAATCAATGAATGAGGGAAGGAGATCTATCTTATAGGACAAATCAGAGTACTTTGAGCTTTCTCAGAGTCAGGGATAATCACAAATTATAGCCCTGTCACTCTAAATCTGGATATAATCAGTATGATTTGGTTTTAAAAATCTATTCAATGTTTATTCAGTTATAGTTGGTTTCTCTAATTATTTTTTAATGGAATGTATTAGGAACTGGTGGCAAATAATCTCAGAACTAGCAAAATGATATTTAAAAGCTTTTTATCTTCACAGAGTCACACAGTAAATATTCTTGAGACAAAGTTTAGAATTTAAATTCAATAGAAACTATAGATATGTGTGTATATATATGTGTGTGTGTGTGTGTGTGTGTGTGTGTGTGTGTGTGTGTGTGTGTGTAAATAGACAGATAGTATTTTTGTTTTTTTTTGTTTTGAGGTTGGGGGACGGAGTTTCGCTTTGTTGCCCAGGCTGGAGTGCAGTGGCGTGATCTCAGCTCACTGTAACCTCTGTCTCCCGGGGTTCAAGTGGTTCTCGTGCCTCAGCCTGCCGAGTAGCTGGGATTACAGGTGTGTGCCACCATGCCCAGATAATGTTTGTAATTTTAGTAGAGATGAGTTTTCGCCACATTGGCCAGGTTAGTCTCAAACTCCTGACCTCAGGTGATCCTCCCACCTCGGCCTCCCAAAGTGCTGGGATTACAGGCATGAGCCACCACATCTGGCTGAAACAATATTTTTTAAACTTAAATAATAGTATACTTCAAAAAATTATACTCATGTTGCCACTAACTGAGTTGCCACTAACATTTTTCTAAGATAATACTTCCTAAAGAATATTTTTATTTTCTTTGATATTTCTTGTGAAATTCCTTCTAAACTATTGTACATTTAAGGAGTCCCTATATAATTCCAAAGTGTCAGAACAAGGTTAATACGGATTGTATATTGAACAGCTTATTTACATGATTCTAATATCTAGACATTTTGAAGCATTTATTTAGACATTATGTGTAACGATTCAGATTATGAACTGCAATATTCATTTAAATAGTGACACACATGTCAAGTTCCCCAGTTAGATTTTGAGGTTTTGGTCCAAGAATAATGTTTTGTCACATTTGTTAACTATGTGTGTCTTCCAGAAGAGGGCTCAGCACACAGTTACTGCTTAAGAATAAATGAATATATACTTGTATATGTTCATGTTACCATTAAGAAATATGCCAAATATTAATAGGTTTTTTCCATACAACTACTGAAGTTTGACTTCCTAAGCATACTTCTTGAGAAGCATAATCAAGAATTAATGTGTTAGAACAATGTACAGTGAACACTTATTGGCCCGAACACAAATGAACAAACAAGCTAAACTAAAATCTCGTGGTGGTACTTTCACATGCTGCATATTATTTTTATGAGAAACGGCGACTAAATAATAAATAATCTCTTGCATTAAGTAACTTTAGAGCTATATGAGCAGTCTTCTACATCTACAGATGTGTACACTTAAAACAGACATCGATTAGGATGCCCCTAAGACACTGAAGGATTTTGAGAAAGTAAAAGGTGAAAGAAAAATCACACAAAGACATGCATATTTTAATACACATTAATTACTTAAAAATGCATCCTATTTATCTGAGGTAATCCAAATATTCCATGTGAACATTAGTTTTTCTAAGCACTGTGCATAAATACAAGTATACTGGATGATCTTTTATTTTTATAATTTTGTCCTTTTAGTTAAAAATAAATGTACCCTTCAGACATCCTTTATTTACTACTGATCTTAGAAAAGTCTGTTTTTAATCACACCACCCAGTTCCACGTGAATATTTTGTATCAATCAACCTCATTAATAGCTGATCTTCCTCTTCTCATTTTGACATGTGTTAAAAGGAACAGCTTGAGGAAGAGTTTCACCATTAATTTCTTAACAAAAGCCTTCTCACTGATAAGAAAGGATCATCTAAATTATATGTTTCTACCAACTGTATGCAATACCTAGAGTTCAGTCATATCCATTGGTTCATGATGTTCTGTTCACCTTATTTAATGACTCAGAAAGACTGTGTACACATATTGCCCATTTTACATGGTGAGTTTCCTACTTGGACATTGATTTTATGTAGGCTAACTTCAAACTCTTCTATGTATATCCTTAATGATATTTGGTTTATATTTCAAAAAGGTTTCAGAAATTTAAAAATAAATCTAAAGAAAATAGATCTAAATGTAAGTTGGAAATCAGTTCATTCTAAATCAAATGAATGGATGACTCAGAGTCAGTAGCGATTCCACTGTAATGATTAAACATTCCCAACATAAGATTCAAGAAGGCAGAAACCCCTTTATAATCTGAGATAACCCACTATGTGTCTTAATGGGAAGAAAGTATATCAAAACTAGAAATTCACAGATATTTCTGTTCACAACTGAAAATAATACTCAAGTGGGAAAAGATAAATAAAACCATACATATGCAAAACACAAAACAAGCTATCACTCATTTTTCAAAACCACTTCATTAAGAAATCATTTAAAGTAGAAAATCTTCAGGTACTTTAATATGCAGAACAGTATCTACTTCTGTATGTGTCTAAGAAATCTATCTGATCAGCAGTTTCTTTGAGAGGGTCATCAATGGTTGCCCTTGAAGTACTTTCTTTTTGTTGTTTTCTGTTTGCCTGTGGCAGGATAATATATACTATATCATGATAAGAAATAAGTGAGAGCCAGGCACAGTGGCTCATGCCTGCAATTCAAGCATTTGGGGAGGCCAAAGTAGGAGGGTCACTTGAGGCCAGGAGTTTTGAAGCCAGCCTGGGAAACAGAATGAGATCTTGTTTCTACTAAATTTTTTTTTTATTATTTTAAAAATAGCCAGGCATGGTGGCATGTACCTGTATTCTCAGCTACTTGGGAGGCTGAGATGGGAGAAATGCTTGAGCCCAGGAGGTCCAGGCTACGATAAGTTGTGATCATGCCACTGCACTCCAGCCTGGGCAACAGAGCAAGATCCTGCAGGCAGGCAGGCAGGCAGGCAGGCAGGCAGGCAGGCAGGGAGGGAGAGAAAGAAGGAAGGGTTCTTGTGAAATTCTGTTGCTTGAATCTATGTTCAAGCAGGAAGTGAGGGAGGGAGGGAGGGAATGTGAAGAAGACTTTGCCTTATTTTTTCCTTGTTTGAATCAATACATTGATTGTTTCATGACTTTGAATATTAAAGGAGTAGTAATTATCCCAACATTTAAATTATCACATATTTCTGGCATTCTTTGCCAAAACAATTTTGAGTATACGAGGGGAAAAAATGTGACATGTCCCATTAATTATTTTAAAAATTATCTAGTACCTCCACTTTCACCAAGTCTTGAATACAATTATATTCTAATCTAACTGCTTCACTGAAAGGGAGTAGTCAACAAATAAAATGCCCCAATTGTTGTGTACAAAATGCAACACTCCAACTCGACAAACCTTTAAAGTAAGCGGAGAGGCTATGGAGTATACTAAGGAAATAAAATGAGCAGAATAGTGTAAGGCAGATTTTATTAAGATAACACTATATTTCACCCTAAACTTCCTGCGAGCAAGAACTACCTTTAATTAATTATTGATGAGCAATTCTCTCTTTAACTCTCCCTGAGTAGACAGGATATAGATAGCATATGTGCTTGCAATTCTTCCTCTGAGTTGTCAGATAGCTGTTGCTGTAGACTGTGATCAATGGCAGGCAATTCACCAGGTTTCCTTTGCTCACAGTCTAATATTTCTCATCCCATTGCAACATTCTGTGTCTCAGCGTTACCCCTTTGGCCCAGAGAGATGCTAAGAGCTGACAGTGGCACAGCCCTCCATTTCAGTCACTGAAGAGACTAGCCCTACTAGCTCACAGCAATAGAATGCTGCTAACCATATATTCGCATGCCAAAAGTTGGAGGGATATTTTTTATATTGGCTCATAGCTTCCAATTTGAAACCACTTTCTGCTAAAAGCTAAGTTGTTGTATGCCAAGGATAGAGGAAAGATAACTGAAGACAATGAGTGGACAGGGCAATGTGGGTGAATTATTCAGGAAGGAGGAAGAGGAAAAGAAGGAAGCAAAAAGGAGGAAGTGAGCAGATCATGAGATCTTAGAAAATTAACAAAGATGCCTATAATTAGGCCCCAATGGGCCTGCCTGATATCCATCACTAACCATTCCAACACATCATGAGGGTACAAAGCAGAAGGGAACCACATGCAAGCACTGTGCAGAATCTCAAAAATTCACTCTCCCCCATACTCTTACCTAGAGTCAAATCACTCCACAGCCACGATTACGGCTCTCATTGACATAATTATGACACAAAAGCCAAGCCCATCAGCATGCTAAATAAATTATGTCATTGAGATTTTAAAACTTGTTCAGATTTGTTTTCAGTCTTCTTACTAAAAATGTTCTTTCTTGAAAGAAATATTTTCTTCTTATCCTTTAAGGATAAGGAAAAGCCAGTTAATACAAAATATTGTACTGAAAATTCTGAATAACTTTGAAAGACAAATAAATAAATAATTGTTTAACTTAAGTCTAAAGGTTACAACCCTAGAGTTCCATTCATGGTTGTACCTGAGATGAAAGCCCATCAACCCAACGTAAGTATAAGTTCCTCCTCTATACATTGGGACTAGTACAACTCATGTCACAGATCACTGACGGCTTAATGAAACACAAGGTTCTACCCGTAATGTACCGTGACTTCAACTTCATGTGCCTATGTTTATCCCAGACTTACCTTAGAAAACAAAAGTGAGTTGAATAAATGAATTCATGTAGATCTTTATACTTTCCCAAGTGTTTTCTTCAGATTTCTAATTCTCAAAATCATGGTAGGGAAGTAAGACAGGTACTGTATTATTAAGCATAATTTACAAGGAAGAAACAAGACCAAGTAGATAAACGGCTCTGCTGTAAACCACTTGTCTAGCTACTGGCCAAAGTATGATGACAACATATCCCTCACTCCTACCTCAGTGATCTTTTTTTTCTGGACTCTATGATTCATTACATATCAAGAAATAACCTGTATGGAATCAATAATAACTTATAATTGAGCAAAGAGAAATTAACTATTGCATCAATTTTTTCTAGTTTGATGAGAAAAAAATAATTAAAATATATTGTTTAAAAATTTAAACAGCCAATGACAAGGTATCTACAGTCCAAAAAAAAGAAAAAACAAACCCACAGGTATTCATAAAATATACGAAGCTCATATAATATGTACTGAGCCAGCGTCTTCTTGATTTATTCTGCTTTATCTTTTGGAAGGTGGTATTCTCAGCTACAAATCAAAGACTCAGTTCTATTACCAACTCGTGTCTCCCCTCAGAGTGAATTTCTTCTTGTTTGATAATAAATGGAAACCTACAGAAGTACCCACAAATAACACACGCATTAATTCTTCAAGGATTCTTGAATGGTTCGGGATTTGATATAACTAAATTAAAGTATACTTCCAAAAAAAAAGATATTTCTCAAGATTCTATTTCTGTGCATAATTTGTGCACCCACCAGAGCTTTAGGCGCCAGACAGTTCGGTGTGAATTCGTTGGGGAATCTCTGTCTACCCAAAACAGTGCCACACAGAAACCTGTATGAACAGAGCAACTGGAAGAGTTACCCCTACAGATGCATCGAAAAGCACCCACGCACCCAAAAAAAACCCCACAAAACCCATTCCCTATGCAATTTTTTAAATGTGTCAGCTCGTCAACCATTTCAAGTTACTTAAGTAGAAAAAGTCCCATTCACATCACATTTGAGTCAGGGGTGCCAGGGGTACCTCCGTTTTCACGTCAACCCAGGTCCTCATCCTAAAACGTCCAGGTCCTGAATCCACTACGCAGATTCCAGGACTGGAAAACTGTGATCGGCGCCCGCCCCCTCCGGCTTGGGCGCTTCAGAATAACGGCGTCGCTGGCTCACACCCTGCCCGCAACGTTTTGCACTTTGCCTGGGTCTGCTCCAGGCCTCTAGCCTCCTCTTCGCTGCTCCCACCCGGGAAGAGTCGCAGCGGCGACTGGAGCGTCAGGCTGGAGAAGTGGGTTCCCACCGCCCGCTAGGCAGTCGTTGCGACCCCATCCCCCGCGCAAGGGGTCGGAGCCGCCGGGCGGGGCGGGGCGGGGGACTGTGCGAGGCCCGGGACTTCCACGCCATCTCTGCAACCCCGTGCCTCCCTCCTCCGCCCTGGCCGGGTCCCCACAGCCCTCGACCCCCGAGCGCAAAGCCGGGGTCCAAGTGGGAAAGGGAAGTGAGGCGGCGCGCGTGTGGAGGGTGAGTACGGACACACACGGGGCGGCTAGGTACGAAAAACCCCGCCTCTCCGAACTCCCTCCTCGGACCGCTGCAGCCCCGCCACGCCAGGGCTCCCCGCGCCGGGACAAAGCTGCCACGGCCTCTTCGAGACCGCGGAGTGCGCTGTCGCCCTATCTCTTAAGTCTCTCCCGGCCTCGACCCCGTCCCAGAGGACCCGTGGGCCGGCCGAGGGACGGAGGGGACCCGGGGCCCGCAGCCCCTGCCCCCCGTGCCTTCGCCGGGCGCCGCAGCTCACCTGTTCAGCACTTTGCGGATCCTCTGGCGCATGCCAGCCCGGGAGGAGGCGGACAGGCTCCCGCCGCCGCCGCCACTGCCCTCAGCCGGCAGGTTCTCGATGGTGGTCACCACATGGTTCGGCGGGGCTGGCGGTGGCGGCGGCTGCAGCTGCTGCTGCGGCGGCTCGGGGGGGATCATCGCGGCGGAGGCTTAGGCGCGGCGGCGATCAGAACGCAGCCGGGCGCATCGTGCGCCGGCTCTGGGCCCGGGAACGCGCAGAGGACCCAGCCGGGCGGCCGCGGCCCGGGAGGCGGTGCTGCCCGCGAAGCAGCGAGGCGGGGAGGCACCCGCGGCTACGGCCGCCGCCGCCCAGCCCGCCACTCACTCCTCTCCAGTCCCAGTGCGCGCACCCTCGTGCCGGGGCCGCCGCCGCCCGCCCCGCTCTTCCTGAGCCGCGTCCCCAAGTCCTGGCCCGCCCCGCGAAGTGGCTGCGAAGGGTGTCGCGCGAAGGCGCGGAGCTGCCCGTCGGCTCGGGGAAGGAGTTCCGGCTTCGCCTTCTTTCCTCGTGCCCAGGTCTTCTCGGGGCGCGCGGCGGCAGTTGTGCTGGCGCCGCCTGAGTCTGTCCCCAGCTCGCTCGGAAAGCTGCCGTCTGTGTCTCACGGAGTGAGAGACCGAGAGTGAACCCCGAGAGCCGGGCGGGGGCGCAGCGGCGGCGGCGGCGGCGGCGGCGGAGCTGGGCGCGGGCGGGGGACTTGCCCGCTTTGCTCTCGCTAGAGGGCGCTGCCGAGGTGCCTTGTTGCCCCCGACCCTCTTCTGCCCTGTCCGCAGAGGCCCACGGTCTAGACTGTGATTGTTTTGGTTAGGGTGTTTTTTAGGGAGACAAGGCCTGCAGAGTTGGCGGGGACTCCTCGTTTCTGCCCGAGCGCTGCGGAATCCAGCACCACCGGCCTGGGACAGCGGCAGGACACAGAGAGAGGTGCCCGCCTCGGATTTGAAACCCAAACGGAGAATCCTAGATGTTGCTCCTACACTCGCCATAGTGGGCCTGGAGGAAATGGGAGGAAAAACAACTTCTCACAATCACTTCTGCAAACTGGAAAAAGCCTATCAGACCAACTCAAAACGTCTCCGTTTGAGGCAATGTAGCGCTGTGAAAGGAACCTAAGCAGATTTGAGTTTCAGTGGCACATCTGAAACTTATCCGCAGAGAGGCTGTAAGCAATTTACTTAAATTCTGAGACATTCTTCGTGCAGCGAGACTAAGCGTGTCTTTCTCCCAGGGGAGTTGTAAGACTTAAATGAGGTAAACCACCCAGCAAAATGTTCCATTTTGCCTTGAAAAATGATAAAGCTTTTTTTTTTTTTTAATTTCCACTTCAGTGCAATATGAGGAATTAACAGGTAAGGTTGTTCACACAAAGACATGCTGATACCACTGCTGAATCCAAATGCCCTGAAACCGGCAAATTAAAAATATCAGTGATAGGATTTCCCACTAAGAGAGGGGTTGGGGAGAAAATACACACAAAAAAGGAATGGACTATGTCCTTTCAACAGAGGAGAAAAGGAATATGGAAGGATAAAAAGAATGTGGGATTCTTTGTTCAGTTAACAAGGTCCCATTCCTTTAACAAAATTCGGAGTCTTTAATCATCAAAAATATGAGAAAACGTGTATTTGCAAAATCTCTCCAATCTATGTTTGAATTCTGTAAAAGCTACTTGCTAACTGAAATATCCCTGAGGTTTCTTTCTACAGAAATTAACGCCAATTGGAGCATTTTCTCTTTTATAATTAACATGTTGTCCCATTCTTTCCCAACAACCTTTCATACTCTGATTTTCCACCTCAGATTTGCACAGGACACTGAAGAATTGTTACAAACAGGACCAAGGCTTGTAGCCTCATGGGCATTAAAATTCCAACAGTGGCAATAAATTTGCCCTCAGTGGACCCACCAAATGTAGCAGACATGAATAAGATGCACTTCAGCTGAACCTGGCAGCAAATCATGGTAGAAGTCTCTCTATTAAAACAACATTTATGGTAATTTCAGGTGTCTGCCTTGAATAACTGGTTGCTTCAGTGCCCTCTTCCTTCACATTTGGCTTGCCTCCCTTTGAATGTTTTTGGCACATCACGACTCAGTGCTGTGTCTGCACTTCAATGTCTGCATTTGCATCTGGTCATTTCTCTAGAGGGACTACTGAATCCAAATGCTCTAAATCTCCTCTGAGTCAGGAAGGGAGAAAACCAAGATAAGAGAAGATGAGAGATGGAAAATTTCAATCCTGTTGTTAAGACCTCAAGGCAGACTCAAGCCTTATGCTTTTTTGTTACTCCATTTCTGGGGGGATCCCG
This sequence comes from Cheracebus regulus, assembly GCA_963574635.1. Taxonomy (NCBI): domain Eukaryota; kingdom Metazoa; phylum Chordata; class Mammalia; order Primates; family Pitheciidae; genus Cheracebus; species Cheracebus regulus. Next base: position 17,866 of record CAUYQU010045945.1, on the reverse strand, counting down.
CATCCGATGCCTTCTTATCCTCTGATTCAGTACTCCATGCTCATTTCTTAGGAAGTAGCTAACCAGTAAATATGGTGGCGTGTGCCTGTAGTCCCAGCTACTCTTCATGCTAAGACAGGAGGATCACTTGAGCCCAGGAGGTGGAGGCCAGCCTGGGCAACATAGCAAGACACCATCTCGAAAAGAAAAAAATACTTCGGTAGCTAGACAGCATTTGTGAAGTAAGTAAACAGAAGTCAAAAGTCCAAGTGTCACATTGGTGTGTCTGACATGGAATTAGACATAAAAGATACAGAAAAGGGCTGTTTCTCTTTTTCCTGCTGCAAGACTTTTTCCATCTCTGGCCTCAAAATCAGTCCTCCATGAGTTCTGATCAAAAGAAAAGGAGATGAAGGCAATAGGCTAAGGATGTGTCTGTAGTTTTCAGTGGTGGCATGTGGGTTCCAGGGACCTGCCTACTTCTCAGTTTACTTCTTTATCAGTTGTGGTTAGTGGCATGATGCTATTGCAGAATTTCCATGCCACAAAAAAACTCTGCCTCTCTTACTGTTATATCACCCAAGTTTATCTTCAGACACAGACTAGTTCTATTGAATTCCTTAAGGAAGCAGAAGTTGGCTATCAGCTATACCTTTTTTAGTGTTTCTCATTTTGAAGACATTTTCATTGATGCGGGGAAGAGTGGAATTTGGCCTATGTTTCAGACCTTAGAGTCACCAGACACTGACTAATCTGTTTAGCATAGACTGCACCTGTGTATGTTACTGGGAAAAAAGCTTCACAGTCATGCATCACAGATAACTGATGATCTTCCCCAAATTGCTGAACCACTGTCTGCAATTGCTTGTGCTGCTGCAAATGCCCAATGGCCATATGCTTTTCCCATATCATTCTCTTAATCTTTTTTTTTAATCTCCTAAGTCAGATTGAATCTTCTCAACATGTAGTACTAAATCTATGGCCTCTAGAATGATAGAACTTCATGGTTTTGATTCCCATAATAGAACTCGAATGGGAGACAAGGCCAGGAAAAACTGATGAGAAATTTGCAGAGAGGAGAAATGACAGAGGAGTAGAATGGGTAAGTCAATTTACATCCAAGAAATTGATATAATAATTGGGATGTTAAAGCACAGAACTTCAGTGAGCAATCATCATCAATGAAGATTGTCTATAAATGGTATTAGTGGATATAAAAATGTGCATAGACCAGGGAAACAGACACTAGGCAACAGATATTAAAAACTGTTTTCACATTTTACACCGTGTTTCTCTTTATGTAACTTTTTGTTTTGCATTTTGGAAACATTTCTTTGAGGTAAACTCAGAATACTGTTTGTAGGTTTATAATTGATCTTTTTTACTAAGAGAGATGGAGGATTAGAGATTACTGTTGTTAGTTGTGGTTAAGGGTGAATTTTGCAGAGTCAGACTACATTTTGATGGGTTTAAAATTTCTCATTATTATTTGCAGAGTACTCCATGTCCAAAAGCATGGTTTGGTATGTCTTTGTCATGGTGACATGGTCTCTGTCGACAGGAAGTTTGCCACATTCAATGAAGGAATTACTCAGTAGTATCAATTTACTCTAAATGAGTAGGATTACCTTAATATCCTAAGATATTAGGAACAAAAAATCTGGAGTTGATGGTATCTCAGGAGCACTTACTATTTTACATATAGTTATCAAATATCTGTAAGGGAGAAAGACCCTTATACAAACATCAGTTATTTCAGTCAATGACTTCAATATTCTCTCCCTCTAAATATTTTAAGGCATGAAAATACTGATGGAAAATTGTGGGTAAAATTGTAATGACTCTTGTGTGGATTTTATACACTGACTTATTAGTGGCTAGGTAGGTGGAACTTGGAGCCCAAGTAATCTCAGTTCCAATTCCAGCTCTATTGACAAGCTGGATTAATTTTAGGAAATTCTCTTTGATTTTCTGACCCTAATTTTTAAAAATGGGGATAAGGCATATATATATATAATCATCTATAAATATATAATTTCTAATGTTTATAATTTTATAAACATATAAAACATGATTTATATCTATATGATTTTATACATTTTATATATTTATGTAAAATCATGTAGATATAAATCATGTTTTATATGTTTATAAAATTATAAAATCATGTATTAAATTTATAATGTTTATAATTTTATAAACATATAAAACATATAATTTTATTAAAATGTTAATGTTTATAATTTCTAATATACATAGAGAGAATATCTGGCATAAAAATTATTTTTGAAAACTGATCTGGACCTGGTCATGATAGAGCGGCTGTTATAGAAATTAACTTTCCTTTATGAACAATTCTAAAAGCTAGATAAAATACTGGACAGGAGTCAATGTAAGACTATGATTCTTTAGGGAACAGAAACACATAAAATAGGAAGCATATTAGATGAGCTCCAAGTTCATCCCAGCTTTCACCTATGGGTTTTTTCCAGATCACAGTGTGGAGAAATGGTGCCCAGAGTGGCAGTCTCACTGGGTAAAAGCAACAGAGATGGGAATTCAGATCTGTAAAGGCAACTGGAATTTGGTGGGCAGAGTTCCAAAAAGGAAGGACCTAAAAGAAGCAGCTTAAAAACACTGTGTGAAAATTCCCCTCAGAGCCAACTTTTATGCTACATATGTAGAGCACAAGAATCTGGGAGATCAAGCCAAGAAAGCTGCTCAGAAGCTAGAAGGTTGAAAAGATACTTCAGAGGCAGCATAGTGCTGGGAGGGATACAGGTTGGCATTTAGGCACAGTGATTGTAGAGAATACTTGGTGAGTCCCCAGACATTTTGTAGAGACTCCAAAAAAGGCCATACCCTAAGTATAAGAACTATGTAATGTTAGGGCTGTGAGCTAAGACTAAAGACAAAACAATAGACCTTCCTTAACAGAGCCTAAAACCAAATCTCAACGTGATAAAGGTGACCCACTGACAAATTGATTGCCTTCCAGATTAAAACTTAATGCTCTTTTGAGAAAGATACCATTATCCAAAATCTCTATACTTTAAATTGACAATATCGAGCTGTTAATCAGAAATTACCTCAGATGCAAAGAAGCAGAGAAAAAGGTAACAGATAATCTATACTGCAGGTTAGCGAATGTTTTCTGTAAAAGGCTAAGTAATAAATATTCTTGGCTTTGGGGGCCTTATAGTTTCTCTCATAATTACTCTGTTGCAACTTCTCTGCTGTTACATGTTAATATAGCCATAGAAAATAGATAAATGAATGTGGCTGTGTTTCAGTAAAACTTTATCTATAGATGGCCACTGAAATGTTTTTATGCCAAGAAATATTTTTTATGGCATAAAATATTTTTTTATGGCATAAAAATGTTTTTATGCCAAGAAATATGCCAAGAAATATATTTTTTTATCTTTTAGCTAGTTAAAAACCATTTTGGGCTTGGGAACTATATGAAAACAGACCAATATTCATAAATATAGGTGCAGAAATCCTTAACAAAATATTAACACATGAACTCCAACAACATATGAAAAAATTACATACCATGAACAAGCAGGATTTATCCTAGGAATGCAAGGTTAATTTAACATCTGAAAATCAACTAATGTAATATACCACATTAATAGAATAAGGAACAAAATCTTCATGAGCATTTCACAAAATTCAACATTCATTCATGATAAAATATCTCAAAAACCTTGTAAGAGATGAAAATTATTTGAATCTGAAAGAATATTTACAAAAAAACTTACAGTGAAAATTATATTTAATATTTAAAGACAAAATGCGCTTCAAGGTTAGAAACAACTACTCTCACCACTTCTACCCAACAGCAGAAGGATACTGGAGGATATAGCCAATGTAACAAGCAACTAAAAGAATAAAAGACATTGGAAAAGAAAAGGAAAAAGTAAACCTGTCTCTCTTCACAGATAGCATGATCCTTTATGTATAATATACTAAGAAATTCACAAAAATACCATTTAGAACAAATAACAAATGCAACAAGGTTTCAGAATATAAGATCAATATACAAATATCAATTGTATTTGTATTTTCTAGCCATGTACAATCTGCAAATGAAATTAAATAATTATACTTACATAAGATCAAAAAGAATAAAATACTTAGAAATAAGTGTAATAAAGGCAGTGCCAGACTTTTACATAAAAATTCACAAAGTAGTATTGCAATAAATTAAAGACAATCTAATCTAATGAAACGGAAAGACATCCCATGTTCATGAATGAGAAGACATAATTTTATTAAGATGGCGATACTGCTCATTGATCTACAGATCCCATACAATCCCAATAAAAATCTCACCAGGTTTTTTTTTGCAGAAACGAATAAACTGGAAGTACATTTAGACAACTGGCAGAGAATTTGCAATTTAATGACAAAAATACTTCAGAAAATGATAATAATTAACTCTAATGATAATCAAGAGTTTCTTGGGCAGGAGATGAAAAGTAGTTCACTAATTGTCAAAGCTTTAAATAGTGTTTGCTGAGCCACTGAATTTTGATCTAGATAACTATATTTGACTGATGAGAGGACAAAATGATGCATATGTATATTTGGAGTTAGGAAAAATGAAAGCTAAACCAACAGCTTCCATAGAAAGAAAACACTAGAAGAATCAAGTAAGAGAATGCAAAGTGATTACCTCTAGTGATGGAGAAAATGGTGGAAAAGGAGGAGGAGCACTACTGTTTTGCATAACAAATCCCGTAGAATTATCTGACTCTTTAAACCATTTGTAGATAACTGTGAAAACAAAATTTAATTACAAAAAAGGAAAATGCATAAGTATACTCTTGACACATATTTTTTTTTTCTGTTGAGTTCTTGATGTTATCAAGGCACCTTCCTGAGGAGGCTGCAGCTAAGGGAGAAAGTTGGAGGTGGATGCCAAGAGTTGGAATAGTTTCTTATTTAGGCAAACACATAACTTTCAAAGAAAATCTGCAAACAGGTTCATTAATTTGCCAGTTATTCCTCCATTTTCTACAGATATTTTTTCTTCATTGACAAATGTTCGATTTTTCCAATAAATTAATTTAGCTGCAATTTAACAAACTTTTTTTGTCTTTTAAGTTGACATAAAATGATAGGATATTATAAAAACAACAAACCATTATTTTCTAGCTAATATTCTTTGTCAATAAGGTAAGGAAAGATAGGAAGATCAAGAACTTTTTCACTTTACAAATCAAAAGTTAAACATGGTTGAGTTTATTCATTCAGCTGGTTGCAGTAGATTTTCCATTTCGGCTTTTACAAGGCTGTTTAAAGTCAATTGGAATAAAGTATCGCATACTGGATATCTTTCAATATTGAATTGTAGAATATTAAAAAGGTGAATAGTCTACCTCCAATCCAGTAATAATGTCTCATGTATTTCTAAACTCTTTTTATTTTTTAAAGCATTTCTACTGATTCTTCCTGACAGGTATACAAAAATATATTCATGTTATTTTTGTTTACCTGGGAACCCAAATGAGCTCCTAATTTTGTTCCTAACTCCAGTTTCTTATTTATTTTTGGATTCGGACTTAAACATTTCATATTCTCTACTTGATGATAAACTTCATAGAAGCCAGAAGCCTTTCTAAAGGCCAATCTTTCCCATGTCAAGTTGTTAGAGCTGAGCTTTAATAAAGTCAGAAGACCGTGTTAGGATTATTAATCATCTGTGTGTTGATCCAGTTCTAAAATAATGCTTGTGTCACCTAGCACTGAGGTTTTCCTTGGCTCTAGTGATTTCCTTTTAACTCTTCTTTCATTTCCATGGTCCTTATCTCAAAAACTGAAGGCCCTCTGATACATGGATATAAAACCAATCATATTCTCTAATCACTATGTCTAGTACCTTCACCCTAGCATTCCACTGACCTCCTCAAGACTTCCTCTCAAATTCTCAATACCATCCTTACCAGATTTAGATTCAATGAGCCTCTATTCCAACATCCTTTTTCAAATTACCTTAATTTCTTTCATCTGTATCAGCAGTTCCCAACCTTTTTGGCACTAGCAATTGGTTTCATGGAAGGCAATTTCTCCATGGACAGGGGTGGGTGGATAGGGGGGATGGTTTCAGGATGAAACTGTTCCACCTTGGATCATCAGACATTAGTTAGATTCTCATAAGGCACATGCAATGTAGATCCCTCACGTGTGCAGTTCAAACTAGGGCTTGCCTCCCAGCCTGGCAAGAGGTGTAACTCAGAAGGTAATGCTCATTCACCTGCTGTTCACCCCCTGCCTTTTGGCCAGTTCCTAAGAGACCACGGATTGGTACAGGTCCAAGTCCCAGGGGATGGGGACCCCTGATCTACATGACAAAATACTACCTGGCTTAATCGCTTACTCCATTTGTCTATTCTATGCAAGTACCTAGCAACTGAATGTTGCTAAAGGAGAACACAAAAGCCTACCGAATGATCTCTTTATTTCCCACAAAATTCAAACACATGTGCATTATTTTCCAAAAACAATATTAATGTTTCTTGACATATTTGGTCTCCCTCTCTCTACATCTTCTCCTCTCTCTGAAAAGTGGCATCATTATCTTTTCCACCATCACTTTCAGGATTTTTTAAAAAATTCTTTGTTGAAAATAGAAACAATCATCCAGAAGCTGCTTTGTCTTCCTGCCACTAAAACTACCTGCATCTGTAGTCATACTCTTTACCTTTCCTGAGGTACAATGGGGGAAATATCTCTGAAAGGCTATATGTATTAGTCAGGGTTCTAAAGAAAAACAGAACCAAAAAGATACATAAGAGAGAGGAAAAGATTTATTTTAAGGAATTAGTTCCCCAATCATGGAGGTTGGCAAGTCCAAAATCTACCAGGTGGGCCAGCAGGCTGGAAATCAGGGAAGAATTGCTGTTGCCCTTCAGGTTCAAAGATCAACTGCTGGCAGAATTCCCTTTGGCTCTTTTGTCTATTCAGGCTATCAACTAATTAAAGGAGGCTCACCCATATTGTGGAGGGCAATCTTCTCTACTCAAAGTCCACCCATTTAAATGTTCATCTCACCTAAAAACACCCTGCCAGAAACATCCAAAATAACGTTTACCACATACCTGGGCACTGTAGCCTAGCCAAGTTGACATACAAAAAATTAACTGTCTCACTGACCCTATACTTGCTTACTTTAAGACTGTACCCCTATAGTTATCCCCAATCTCTCCTATATATCAAATTTTCCCTCACTACTGAATGATTCCCATAGTCATACAATCATACATTAATATTTCTCATTTCAGAAAATAAGACTTCCTAGATCCCTGGTTGCATTTTCCATACACTTCAGATCCTTCAGATCCCATCCAATCAGCTTGTCTATAGTTACTTTTTCATCTGCCTTTTTTTTTTTAAACATATTCCACTACTGCTCTGGTCTCCATTGTGAAAGGAAAGCAAATCTCAGGACCCCAGAATCCCTGAGCCAAAGGGAAAAATCAAGCTGGGAACTGCATTGGGAAAACCTGCCTCCCATTCTATTCCTAAATAAGATAGCTACAAAGATTTTTTTTAAAGCTACATATCTCCCTTATAATTTTCCTACCCTTATGGACAAAGGACCAGCAGAACTCAAAGTCATCTCTCTGCTTACATGAGACAAATGCATATCTGATTGCTTTCTTTGCTCTATTGTTTCACTAAGCCAGACTAAGGCATAAGTGACTATTCCTATAAATCGTGTATTCAGTGAAAGGCCAATCAGAAACTCAAAAGAATGAAACCATTTGTCTTTTATCTACCTATAACTGGGCAGCCTCCTCCTTGCTTAGAGTCATCCCCGCTTTCTGGACTGAACCAGTGTACATCTACATATATTGAGTGATGTCTCATGTCTCCCTAAAATGTATAAAACCAAGCTGTCTCCCAAACACCTTGGGCACATGTATTCAAGACGTCCTGAGGCTGTCATGGGCACATCCTAAACCTTGGCAAAATGAACTTCCTAAATTGATGGAGACCTGTCTTCAGAAACCTTTTGGATTACAAGTTCATTCCATTCAACACTTGTGAAGGTCACGAGAGTGTGAGTGATTTCTTTTTTTCTGATTTTAATAAATAATCCTCTGTATAATTCAATGCATCAGTGTACTCAACCCAGCAATCATTTCTTTCTTTTTGAAATTCTTTCTTCTCTTGGTTTCATGTCACATTTATCCAGCTTTCCTTCCGTTTCACTGGCCACTCTTTTTTGAGTTTTATGCCCAGCTCTCCTTTCTCTGTTCTTTCTCTAGTGGTTGGAGAACTTTAAGGTTCTTTACTAGGATTCCTGCTCTTTTTAACGTACACATGCTGTATTAGTCCATTTTGTATTGCTATAAAGGAATACCTGAGACTGGTTAATTTATAAAGAAAAGGAGTTTATTAGGCTCTGTTCTGCAGGCTTTATAAGCATGGGAACAGCATCCACTCAGCTTCTGATGAGGCCTCAGGAAACTTTTACTCATGGCAGAAGGCAAAGGGAGAGCAGGTGTATCACATGAGGGAGTGTGGGGAGAGAGAGAAGAGGATCTTTTAAACAACCAGCTCTTATGTGAACTCATAGAGTGAGAATTCACTCACTATTGTGAGGACAGCACCAAGACTTTCATGAGGGATATGCCCTCATGACCCAAATACCTCCCAGTAGGCCCACCTCCAACACTGGAGGTCACATTTTAACATGAGATTTGAAGGGGAAACACATCCAAACCATACACATGCCTCCTGGGTGATCCCCTCAGTCCCATTACCATACATAAGCCAGCAACTCTAAAATTTATACCTCCTGTTCCACCTCCTTTCCTGACCTCCAGGCTCATATATCTAACTTTCACCTTGAAATTTCCCCTTGAATTTCTAATACGAATCTCGACTCATTCTCCCCATCTCAGCAAATGATAACAACATCCACTCAGTTCTCTAACAAACAAACAAAAATATGTGGTAGTCACTTTTCATCCCTCTTTTCATTGCCCCAGCATCCAGTCTATCCTCAAGTACTCTAGGCACTGCCTCTAAAACTTAACACCTCTTTATCCAGTGCAAAAAACATGCTTTGCATATGGCCCTTGCTCAGAAAGGCTGCTTTAATGAACTGAATGAATAACTCTCAAATTGTCTTCAGCCCAGTATTTTACTCTGGCTTCTAGACATATACAGTGTACTCAGAGTCTTTACTTAGATGTTTTAAATCTTCCACTGAATATGTCCAAGACAAAGTTTATAATCTTATTCTCAATCCAAACTGATTCTCACCAACCTTCCACCCAAATGCACAAAGCTGTAATTTATTATCCCTGATATACTTTTCCATTCTTTGCCACCAGTGAGGCCTGTCCATTTGGCCTTCTACATATTTCCGCAATCATTTTTCTCTATTATCACTGCCATTGCTTTAATCCAAGCTGCATCATCTCTTGTTTGGGCAACTGCAGTAGCCCTTAAATCGTTCCCCTTGTATCCATTATGGCCCAATCCCAAAGTTCTCTCCATCCTGCAATCAAAATAATCTTTGCAAAGTGACAATGTTATCATGTCACCCTCCTGCTAAAACTCTTCCATATTTTCGTATGTCCTTCTCAAATCTTACAAGGCTATCTTCAGTTTCCTCTTGTCTCTCCCCTACTGGTTTCATTCCATTCCACTTTCCTACTTTTTTCTTTGCTTCAGCCACATTGGTTTTTATCAGTTCCTTGAAATTGCAGGGCTGTCTCTTATCTCACAGTCTTTGTACACACTGCCCCACTGCCTAGAATATTTGTCATTTCCTCCACCTGTTCCAACCATCCTCCAGCTATGCTTAGAAATTTTTCATCTTTCATTCAGATTTAAGCTTAGATTTTATTTCTTCAAGCTATCTCTAATCCTCATTCAGAATAGATTATATTCCTTTGTTATAGAGAAATAAGTTTATTTTCTTCATCACAATTTCACTACCATTCAGTCTTAAATTTGTATGATTATTTGAGTAATGGCTGCCTTTCCCACCAAACAGTAGGCTCCATGAGAGTAGGAAAGGTGTTTGCTCATATTGTACATCCAGCACTATCAAGTGCCTAGCTCATAGTAGTTTTACAGTAAATTTTCATTGAATACATGAATAAATTATGGAGAAATGGACTCCACTATTCATTTAAACTCTACTCTGAACATTCCCTTCCTCATGACCTTCTCACTGAGATCTGGCCCTCCCCAAACATCCCAACTTCTCCTGAATCTTCCTCAACTTGGGGTTGCTTATTTAATACTTCCTTACAGGTATGGGGAGTAAGAAGTCAGCTTTGTTGCTTCCCAATGCTGCTTCCAAATTTTTTTTACATATACCTTTTTTTTTACATGCTATCTAACTGACTCACCCTTAACTGCTCATCTTCATAGGCATTTACTAACCTTCTCATCACTCTGCTTCATTTGATTTCCTTTTGCCCTTCACCTTGGACTTGCCATTATCCTATACTATTTCCAAGTTCATATTGATTACTCATCAGGACCCAGGTCCTTTACTTTTTTATCTGCTGGGACTTTCACCTCCAATCTAAAAACTTACTCCCTTAGCCAAACCCTGGACCTTATCATAACCCAGAATTGTTCCTTGTCTGAAATGGCCTCCAGCCTAATGGTGGCCTCAATGTTTTCCATTCATCTTCTTGTGCTTCACTGGCAGCTATTTTAGACATTTCCACCCCCATGATCTCTAGCACTATATCTCCATTCCATGACTGTGACCACCACCTCCATCACCTCCACCATCCCACCACCTCCTCCTTCTACTCAGCAGGTACTTGCCTCCTACTTCACAGGGAAAATATAAGCCACTGAGAATAATTCCATCAGCTTCCTTTAACCAAACCTACAATTTTACCTCTTTTGTAGCTGCTCACCTTTTATAATGGGTGAAGTGTCCCTCACCCTTCCTGAGTCTACTCTCTTCACCCATGCTCTGGATCCTATGTCCTCCTGCCTTCTCAGGGGACTTGATCAATCCAGCGCCCCTGCCTGTATTATAATTTTAACTTATCCACTGTACAGTCTCCTAACCACACACATTTAGACATGTTCAAATCTTTCCCTTCTGAAAGATTCAATAATGCATGCTCTGAGTTTGTCAGAGAAATGCCTTTTCCTTAAGGGTATTTTCTCAACAATGAAATTCCCTAATGATGTTGTCTACATTTGCTCACACTTTCTCCCAACTTCACACCTATCCAGTCAGACTTCTACCCACACTGCTCCCACACACCTATTGTTTTTTCCAGTTACTGGTGACCTGATTTTATAGGCACTTTGCTGCATTTTCTGTCATGTATAAAACATGTAACATAGCCAACCCTCTTGACATTTTCCTCTCTTGGTTTCTGTTCTCTTAGTTTTCTTTTTCGACTGTTCCTTCTTTGTTATTTGCAACAATCTTTTCTTCAGCATGCTTCTTCAGTGTGTTCTTTGAGGTGCTTCTCTTTCACTCCACAATCTCTCCTTACACAGTCTCATCTATTCATATGGATTTAATTATCATCTATATGCCAGTGACTTTAAAATCTGTGTGTTAGGACAAGCTTGTTTCCCAGAAGTTCTGATTAGAATAAATTACTACTGGCTAAATATCTCATTTATCCCCAAGGATCTCAAACCCAAAATGCAAAACCTGGACTCAGTAACTTTCTCCTGATATTTCTTCCTCTGTTCACTAACTCATTGAATGCACCATTTCCCTCTCACCTCCAGCCTTTCACCAAATACCCGACGTCTCCTAAGTCCACTCTTTCCTTCTCCTGCTGCCTCCTTCATACTACATCCTGTTCTGTCTGATTCTTCCTGCTCCCCTCTCATTCATACTCCATATTGATGATACAAAGTACAAATATAGTTGGCTACTTTGCTTAAAGCCCTCCAATAGTTTCCAGCATTTCACAAAAGAAAGTCCAAATTCGGCACTTTGCATATCACATCTTTTATAATCTGATGCCTATTTATTTTTCTGTCTTCAAATTTTGCACTATCATGTTTCATGTTCCAGCTACACTAAATTATTTTCATTTCCTTGAATAGGATACACTCTCTTTCACTTCATTTTTTTTGCATTACACCATCTTCACCCCTTTGCTTAGCTGACAGTTAATTATTTCAAGAAATAAAGCTTGGGGAACCTCTATATTTCTTTCCATCTATTGCAGCATTTTAAGTTTCACAAAATAGCCTAAATCCTGTATAATTTCAGTTACTTGCTTACCTTTTTCCTTAATCTCCTTTGTCATCCAGTTACCCGTATTTCAAAAAGTCCCTAGCCTCAATAAATTCAACTCTTCAAATTATCGTTTCCTTCTTTTAGGCCAAAGTGAAATTAGGGGGAAGAAATAATTCTACAAGCTGGTGTAAAGTCACAAAACTTTACCTCTCCTCAAATTCCCTCTCTTGCCTCTTTCTCATTTCTGGTTCTCTAGGAACAAAATGAACATCATCAGGAGAAAATTTCCTCAACTTCCAGTCTACAAATACCTTTCTTCAAATACAGTTTTCTATTCTGCATAGTACATGCCATGTCCCCCTCATCTCCCTCCAATCCCTCCAAGGCTAATTTCTCACCCAATGTTTGGGTTCCTTCTCCCCTGGATTGTCTCCTTAACCTATGAACATGTTGAAATAACTTTCATCTTTAAAAGTAAAGAAAAACAAAACTAAACTAACACTTCTTTCAACTCCACGTAGCCTTCTAAAAGCTTCTAAATAAGAGTTTTACATTCTGTCTATATTTGCTCTCTCATGTCTCTGCCTCTGTCTCTGTGTGTGTATGTGTTTGTGTGTGTGTGCGTGTGTTTGAGACGGGGTCTCATTCTGTCACCAAGGCTTGAGTGCAGTGACGTGATGATGGCTCACTGCAGCCTTGACCTGCCAGGCTCCAGTGACTCTCCTAACTCAGCAGCCCAAGCAGCTGGGACTACAGGCATACGTCACCTGCCTGGCTAATTTGTTTTTTAATTTTATGGAGATGAGGTTCCCTTGTGTTGCCTAGGTGGGTCTCAAACTCTTGGGTTGCAGAAATCCTCTGGCTTTGGCCTCCCAAAGTCTTCAGATTACAGGCATGAGCCACAGCACCCAGGCAATATTTCCATTTTGCTCTATTCACTCTGTAATCTGCTGAAGGAGTTTTTGCCCCAGTGCATCACTGAAATGGCTTTCATTAAGGTCACCAAAAACTTTCATATCTCTTGCATTTTCCAAAGCCACTTATATTAGTCATCATTCTCCAGAGAAACAGATTCCAGTAGAAAATATACAGATATACAAGAAGAGATACATTATTGGCTTTATAATTTGATTTATAATTACATTTATACATTGATTTACATGATTATGGAGGCCAAGAAGTTTCATGATCTGCCATCTGCAAGCTGGAGACCCTGGAAAGCTGGTGATATAATTCAGTCTGAGTCCAATGGCATAAGAATCAGGAGAGCAGATGATGGGACTCCCAGTCTGAGTCTGAAGGCCTGGGAATCAGGACCTTGCATGCTTTCACCATTTTGTTTAATTCAGTCCCTCAACAGATTGGATAGTGCCCATCCACTTTGGTGAGGATGAATCTTCTTTACACAGTGTGCTGCTTTAAATATTATCCTCTTACAGAAACCACTCACAGACACACCCATAAATAATCTTACCAGCTATGTGGGCATCCCTTAGCCCAGTAAAGTCAACACACAAAATTAGCCATCATACCAATGAAAACTTTTCTGTTCTTATTTTACCTGAATATTCTGGGGAATATTTGATACTGTTGACATTCTTCTCCTGATTGCTCTATTCTTTCTGCTTCTAGAATAACATTTCTTTTGTTTTCTCCTGTCTCTTGATTGTCTGTCTCATCTGCAGGCTTTCTCTTCTTTCAAATGCCCCTTAACTGGTGGTTTTATCCAGAGCCTCAATCTTGGTTTTCTACTTTCAACGTATGGTCTCTAGATGATCTCATCCACCTATATGACTTCACTTGTCACTCAGTACTTCCAATGGCTCTCTCTAATCAATTTTTTTAATTTTTAAAAATCTATTTCTTTTTCAGAACTCTGTGATGATCCTAATCCCTACATTTCCAAACACCTATTAGAAACACTGTGTCCCAAACTCCTCCCACTCACCTCCTCATCCTCTGTGACACCTGACATAGTGAATAACATTAATCCCAAACCAGTTGCTCAAACAGAGTGTTGGGAGATACCCAAACTCTACCTTCTCAGTCACCCCACAGTCACCATCCCTTACAGTATTATCCCCTAAAAACCCTTCCCATTCATTCCTATCCTATCACATCATAAGCCTTGTCCAGGCCCCTGTCATGTTTTCAGCCTGGTCACTACAGTGACCTCTGATTTGGGTTCTCACCAAAGTGCTTTGTCAGAAACAAAAATCTCACATTGTCACTTTCTTTCTGTTAGCCTTCAATGGCTCTATCAGCTTTCAGGATCAAGTACAAATCCCATACTAAGTGGAAGCTCATTCACGTTCTGGCCACTTGCCAACCACTTTCAGCCTCATTTCTCACATTCCCTAGTGTGCACTTTTTTTTCTCAGAATGCTCAGTTTCCCTACTGTGTAGTTTTGTTTCATGCCTTTGGGCATTCCCACATGTTGCTCATTCTACATGTTGCTCCCTCCTTTCCTGATTCAGCTGACATCTACTAATTGTTTTAAAAAAAGCTACCTCAGGAATCACCTCCTCCAGGAAGTTTCCCTTGACACCATAGCCTAATTAGATGTCCTCAGCAGTGCAACCACAGCCCTCTCTAAGTCAAACACAACGTCAATTTTTCGACGTATTTATCTGAAGACTGTAAGCTCCTTTAGCTAAAGCATCTTGTCTTATGCAGCTTCTTTCCCTGCATTTAGTATAGTATATAGCATGCAATAAGTATCTGTCAAATAACTGACTGACAATAAAGAAACTGACTTAGGGAATTGTCCTATACATTTTCAAAATCAGATAATGTAAAAAAAAAAAAGAAGCTAGAACTAGGCCTAATATACTAGACTTCATTTAAGGTTATAAATAAAAAGCTAAAAAGAGAGGAAGTATCTCCTGAAGAAATGTATTGCTTATTCAAGCCAGAATGCACTTTTAAAATAGGCCAAGAGATTTCTAGAAAGCAATACAGTTAACTTTTTATTTAAGCAGAAATTGTTCCTGGCTGTTTTGTATGTTTTTCTAGACGTAAGTAAATGACTCATTCATATACAAAGGCTAACAGAAAATGTATTGTATTCAGATGTTCTTTCTATATATCTTATTGTTTGACCTTGATAGCAAAGAGCTATGTGATATTTGTAATGCAGCTAACTACACAGAGTGAAAAGAGAGTTGAGCAATTACTTGGTGAAGAAAATCAGCATAAACAGGCTTCATAATTCAAGCCAAAAAAAATCTTGATTTTAAATAGAGCATGGTATTTTAGCCTGCACTATTTGAATAAGTCAACTCTTTAGTGGCAGAGGTGAAAGTACTTTCCAAAAATTTATTGTGTTTTAGTTTTGGAAAGTTTTGTAATTTTTCTTCATATATTTGACATCCTTATTTGTTTCCTTTTGGTAAATACTAAGCGTAACTTGCTTCCCAGAGTATTTATTACTTTAGTGCAGCCAAAGGCTATCTGCAGATGTAATGAATGTTGGGGGGTGGAAGTCCTTAAAAATTGACTTTACATAACTAAATTAAAAGATGAGTTTGTTGCTTGACAAATATTTCTTAAACATTTACTATGAGCCAGGAGCTGTGACTGATTCTAAGATACAATCTTAGAATCTTACTTCCTCTCTTGCCATGTGTTCTTTGCACATGCCAACTCCCTTTCACCTTCCACCATGAGTTGAAGTTGCCTGAAGCTCTCACCAGATGCAGATGCCCAATCTTGAACTTCCCAGCCATCATAATTGTGAGCCAAAGTTTTTTTTAAAAAATAAATTACCCAGCCCTTTATATCAACACAAAACAGACTAAGACTGACTCATATAGGTAAAATCATACAGTCTTTTTGTAACTGGATTATTTTACTTGACATAATGTTCTCAAGGTTAATCCATGTTATAACATGCATCTGAGTGTCCTTCCTTTTTAAGGCTGGATAATATTCCATTGCATGTATGTACCACATTATCTTTATTCATCCACTTAGGAACACTTAAGTTCCTTCCACTCCCTGGCTATTATGGATAATGCTGCTATAAACATGTGTTTGCAAATATCTCTTTGGCATTCTGACTTTAATTCTTTTGAATATATACCCAGAAGTGAGATTGCTGGACCGTGTGGCAATTGTCTTTTTAATTTTTTGCAGAACTGCCATACTGTTTTACATAGCAACTGCACCATTTTACATTTCTGCCAACAGTGCTCAAGGGTTCCACTTTCTCTATATCTTCACCAACACTTGTTATTTTAGCCCTTTTTTGATAGTAGCCATTTTAGTGGGTGTAAAAATTATGAACATAATTTTGACTTCAGTGCCTTGTGCCATACAAAATACATAGCAGCTACTTTATGAAAGCTTATGGTTGAGATGTATAAAAGTGTATATTTTCATAATGTATTTGCTTTATAAAGTTGGATAAAATAAGACACATCTTAGGGAAAAAAAGACCGTCTCAGCTTTCAAAGAATTCTCAATTTGGTGAGCAAAACAACCAACTAAACATCATGTGACATATGATAATTGCTACAATTGAAGAATGAATAACATACAATGAAAATAGAAAGGTGTGATTCACTTTATGAAAGAGTTGAGGAATAAGAGGTTGCAGAGAAAATTTTCTCAAGGATTTGATCTGACCTTGATAACTGTGGAGAATTTCGCCTGGCGGAGAGTGAGTGGTCAAGAGCAGAAGGGCACTCCTGACAAAAGTAACCAAATCCACAAAAGCCTGATGGAGAAGTAATGTATGCTATGTTTGCAAGGGTGGATAGAACTCAGGGAATGTGTGGGAAATGCATGCAATAGGAGTGATAGCAAAGTTTATTTAACAACTACATTTCCCAGAGTTTAGCTATTTATGAAATAAAGAAATAAATTTTGCTTTATCTGTGTACCAATAGTACTACTACTTACTTAATATTGTTTTAAGTGAATTTCTAAAATGAAAATGCCTACTCTGGCTTCACATTAAGTAATAATATTCATGAAATTATACTTTTAAGATGCTAATCACATTTTTCTGATACCCATTAAAATAAAAATAAGTAATATAATTATGTAAATGCTTGGCACTAGGCCACTTAAAATTGTCTCTCATTCTACCAAGAGCATATATTCCATGCTTTGGAAAATGCTGCTTTGCATTAATAATGGACATGAAAATAAACACCTTTCACAAACTATTGTTTTAACTTTCCAAATACGGGAGGAAGTAGGGAAACTGATGCTACTATGAAATGTTTTAAATGAAGCAATTTTGAAATTTCTGCTAGAAGCAAGCATGTAATGGCTGAAAAGTGCTAAGAAACAAGTGGTCAGAGAAAGTTAGTTGAATAAGGTGAGAGGAGAAAGGAATCGCATGATGGTACAGAGGAAAAAGCTCTGTTTGAAGATAAGAATTTACTAGAAAGACAGAACACATACAGAATGTATCCATTATTGCAGAAAATTTCCCCCAGCTTTATTAATGTATAAAAATTAGCAAATATGACATGTATACATATAAGGTATACAACATGATGTTTTTATATATGCACACATTTTTTTTTTAATTTTTTTTATTGCATTTTAGGTTTTGGGGTACATGTGAAGAACATACAATATTGTTGCATAGGTACACACGTGGCAGTGTAATTTGTTGCCTTCCTCCCCTTCACCTATATCTGCCATTTCTCCCCATGCTA
>CAUYQU010045942.1:0-11096 GCA_963574635.1 Cheracebus regulus | reverse complement strand
TGGATTTGTGGGAGGAGAGTTCTGTAAATATTTGTTAAGTCTAGTTGTTCCAGGTCTGAGATCAAGTCCTGGATATCCTTGTTAATTTTCTATCTCGTTGATCTGTGTAATATTGACAGTGTAATGTTAAAGTCTCCCACTATATAATTAATACAGCACATGTGTATTAGGTCTCAGACCAGCTCACCAAAGCTCACCATGCAGCACACCTAAATGGTTTTATGGGCAGAATATGTGACATGGCCGTCCAGATGCTGTGGCTCTTGGAATAGGAACATGTCTTTCTACTACTCTAGCTCCAATTATGGACAATATTTCTCATGACCTATGGCAGGAAGGTAGAAGAAAAAGAGGAGGGTAGTCATGAAAGTAAGGGAAGGTGTCAGAGATATAGAATGGAGAGAATAGGGCCTTCCATTGAGGAGGGAGTTGTTGTCTTTCCAGAATGACTCCTTCCTTAAAAACACTTCGAAGGTTTTCTAAGACATTTACTTGCAGCATAACATGTTGCATATTCAAGGAAAAGAAAAAAGAAAAAAAAAAGCTTTTTAAGATGGAGTCCTGCAAGGGATTGATTTTTGTACCAGAATCCTGACTTTAGTAGACACGGAGGATGCATTACTTTTCTATCCCAAAACCTAGTGGCTTGCAAATAATTTAATTGCTCGCAATTCTGAAATGCATACTAGGATCAGCATGGTATTCTTTCTGAATGTCTCACCAGTGTCATTGGTGAGGTTGCTGTCAGTTGTTATGTTGACTGGTAGTTTTCTAGTTCCAGATAGTCTCAGTAATGTGGCTGGGCCTCAGGACAGGGGGCCAGGCTTTTTCACAAGGTCTCTCTCCTCATGGCCCATTTCTAGGAGGCTAGTCTGGGCTTTCTTATGTGGCAGTCTCTGGGCAGCAACAGGGCAAGAGAAGAAGCCGCAAGCCTTTTGGAAGTTGAGGCCCTGAAGTTACACAGTATCATTTCTGCTGCAATTGTTGGTTATAGCGAGTCAAAGGACAGGGTTAGCCCATAACAAGAGAAGAGAAAATAGTTCCATCTGGTGAAGAGCAGCAAAGTCACCTTCCAGAGACATAGACTTCTAGGAGCTGGAGAAATTCATGCAGCCATCTTTGCAAACAATCTGTCAAAAAGATTTTCAATAATCTATCAATATGTCTATAGGTAACCATACTTAGAATGTATGGTTTTAAGAACAGGTCCTGCTGAGAATGACTCAACAGGCTATAAGAAAAACAATAAAATTTACTGCATGTATATGGTGTATATATTTTATGGTATAATGCATTATATAAGATACACAGTTTCTGTTATCTGTCTCCCCTTCCTCTCCTTTAACAAATAGGACCAGTGGTTTTAGGGAATATGTATAGTCCAATCTGGATTCGATTTTTTTTCTCATGTCCTACATTTTTCTTGTCCTACACAGTTAAGCTGTCTGCAGAGCGATTTCAGAACCCTATTTCTATAATATGGTCTTTACTTAAGCACTTACTTAAATTCTGTCTTTAAGTACCCAAAGTAATACTAAAATGCAGTGGAGCTGTAGTGTTAAAATCTAACCTGAGAGTTCTGTATGGATGTTCTCTGTTGGGATCAGATTATTGTGCTCTGGCACAGCTTTATTTTTTCATATTATAAAAAAACAGGAGTGGTTTTAAAAGATCCTGTGATGTGAAGAATTTCTTCCTATTTGGAATTTGAACTGCAAATAAATCCTGCCTCTGCCCAGAGCTCTGACAATTCCAATGCACATCTGATATAATGCTTTGGGCTGCAAGTTACAGAGTACCTGACTCAGATGGGCTTAGACAATAAAGACATTTATCATCTCCTGTAGCCTCAGGTTTGATTCATTTAAGAGCTCAATGGTGGGCTAAGTTTCTCTCTCTCAGAGTGTTAGCTCCAATCTCTTGTTTTTACCTAGCAGGAGAGAGAGAAAGAAAACTTCTCCCCTAGCCATGGTCTTCTTTCATTCAGTCATCTTAGGTCACACGTCCACCCCTAAAGTATTAACGCATCCCTGGGAATGCCCCAAGCTGATTGAATTCCTGCTGGAGCTGGGGATGCCAAGTTGCCCAGAATCATGAGTAGGCAGGGGTCTCTGAATAAAATCTGGGTTCTGGTAGGAAGGCAGAATGAAGAAAGGAGGCTGAGGAGGTAACAAGTGTCTTACATAGTAGATAATTCTAGTAAATGTCCTCTGGAAAAAAGTAGCTCTGAATGATGCGGCAACTGTAGAAACTAAAGTCAGAATGGAAATAATAATTATTATCAAGGGGCAAATCACCATGTTTTAAAAGATACTTCAAAAGATGAAAAAACCCTGGTATTCCTAGATTCCACTTTTTTATTATGTACAAATTTCCAACACATGTCTCCTCTATTTTCTCTGTCTCTGTCTTTGTGCTCAGTATTATGGATACAGACAGAAACGCACATAGGTGATATGTTGGGTGATTAGATCCCTCAAAGTGGTATGTGACTCTCGAACACTTCAGAGGAAAGCCCTGACTTACTCTAAAGTGTTTTCCTTCTGAAAGAAGGCTATTGTTGGCACCTACTGAAGGCTACCAATGAGGGTGGCTGGGGATGCAGAGAGGCAGTCGAGGGAGAATCTGAAGGTGGATTATACTATTTTGGCCTCACCTATTCCTCTCCTTTAATCTTTATAGGTACTTGAAGTTAAGCTCCCAGAGAACAGTGTCCGTTTGGTTTACTGTTGTATCATTAGCACCTAGAATAGCACCTGGCACAAAGTAGACACTCACTAAACCATTGTTGAACGAATTGCTGCAAATCCTTCCAGGAACAGCAGTGAAATGAGGCCAGCCATAGGAACAGAAATCTTTCAACATGTATGAGCAGCAAGGGAACAGAATGGGAAGGAAACATTACCTACTCAGTTGTTTGCAAAGTCAGGACTGCTTCCCTTAAAGAATTGTTAAAATCTTTCTTCTTTGTTTTATTAAGAAATAAAACTAAGCAGTTATTCCTTCAGAGAATAAACTATCCCTAGTTAATGTCTAATGATGGTGTTTTAGGGCAAAATTTAATTAGGGTTCATGGATTTTGTCATGTTTCATGTAGCCTTTAGCCTTTCCTCCAGAAAACATATTAGACATGGAGTGAGTATACAGCACCCCTGTGTGCTTTGTTAGTTGATGTTGATGTGAATGGCTGCCCTTTGATGCTAGCACTGTGGCATTTAGATATAACATTTTGTTAACTGCCAATTTCCAGCATCCTCACAACCCTTTGATGCTTCAACATTAAGTGACTGAGCTCCTTTGGTACAGGGCAGGGTGACAGATAGGATGGCTGCTTCACTTTGTCGGAATGACTCATTGGATGCCAGAGCCATTTCTTTTTTGGAGGGAGCCAAGGGTAAGTCTACTGATTATTGTTGCTTGTGTTAAGTCAACACTCCCAATTCCTGGGCTTCCTTAAAGAAGGTATAGTTTCTTAGGATTCCTAATGGTGACAACCTGGAGCCTCTGTATAAGCATTGACCGGAGCAGGAAAGGCATTCCCTGTGAGAATAATGACAGCTCTCCTTAAGCGAGTAAGGGCAATTAGTGACAGGTCTGTGCTGGGCTCATTAGATACATTTTTGAGTAATTTTTATAAAAATGCTACAAGTTAGGCATTTATTTCACTTCCATTCTTGCCCTCCAGCAGTCTGTTATTAACAGCAGCCAGAATGTTCATGTTCAAATATAAGTCAAATTATGTCACTCCTCTGCCCAGAACTTTCCAGTAGCTTCTTGTCTGTCTCAGAATAAAAGCCAAAGTCCTTGCTTTAGCCAACAAGTCTTGTATGATTTTCCTCTCTGATTTCATCCTCCTTCCCTCCATTCGTTGCTTGTTAAATCACACTGGCCCTGTGCTGTTTTCTCCCACTCCTGCCTCAGAGTTTTTGTATTTTCTGTCCCAACTGTTTGAAATGGTCTCTTCCAAGATAGCTACACAGGGAGCAGTCCACTTCCTTCAGGTCTTTACTTGAAAGTCGCCTTCTTGCTAAGGACTTTCTTAGCAATCCTAACTAAAATTTCACCACCTGCTCCAACACTTAACATTTCATATCCTCGTTTCCAGTTTTTTATTTTTTGCATACAGTTTGCCCATTTGCTTTGTTAATTGTCTTCTCCATTAGAGTATAAACTCCACAAAGGAGCCCCATCTCCACCCAGCAACTAGAGTAGTTCCTGGACCAGATGAGGTTTACAGTAAATCTTGATTGAATGCTGAATGATATCATCCTTTCAGTCATCAAATATTTATTCTGCATTGACTAAGATTTGGGTATTATTTTGGCCACTTGTAACACAAAAATGAACCAGAAAGACAGGGACTGTAACCTGGTAGAACTTAAAATTGAGAGAGAAAATAATTAAGCAAGTGCCCATTTAATACATGTAAACTGCAAACTTCATGGCAATTAACTGAACTCCTTAAAATTCACTGTTCTGAAGTGTCACAGCTGAAATAAACACCCAGAAATTTTAAATTACAATGTTAACCCTCTTTTCTTTATGCTCTGCTAGAATTGACTTAAATACTTTTTTATTTAAATTACTAATGTCACCTCTTTGTGCTTACTCACAATGCCCTTCACTGAGCCAGAATTTTGTTGCTGTTTGCATCTATTGGGATTGTTCTCTAAGGTATTAAGGATTATCATTAGATGAAGCTCATTAATCATTATTATTGTTGATAAGCTTCATTTGATCTGCCCTTCAAGAACATCAAAATAAGAATAACAACTATTTCATCTCACTTGTTCTAAATGAAAAAACATCCTTAACTTACTATTCACATAGGACAAAGTGAAAATAAAATCGGCCAAGTGGCTTATTTCATGGTTCACACTAGAAGTTCTTTTCGAAAAGGTTAGATTGCCTATTACATTTAAAAAAATTTAGTAGTAATAGCTTTAAAAGAATCATTGTGTATCTTTAAGTTTGATTTTTAAATTCAGAATGGATGCTTAGCTGAGCATAGTGGCTCATGCCTATAATCCCAACAGTTTGGGAAGCTGAGGCAGGTGGATCACTTCGGTCAAGATTCAAGACAAGCTGGGCAGCATAGTAAGACCCGCCTCTAAAACAAACAAACAACAACAAAAAAAACCCCACTAAAAATATATATATATATAGTAAAAGAATGAATACTTAAAATAAGGATCTATTAGATGTCAATTTTTAATGTTAACTCTCATTTTTTTTTAGAGTGGAGATTTTCACAGAGAAAGTAAAGCTTTTTAAAAACTTATTTTTATGTGTGTTTTAAGGAAGAAAAATTACACCTCCCAAACAAGAGCAACTACATTTTAGACAGACATTGGTTGTTGTCTGAGGAGATAATTATATATGTTCTGAAAGTATGGAAGAAATCTCTACATTGGAAATACATTATATCACAAAGGGAAGATTTGTCACCTCCATGGCTATTTGATGGTATAGACTTGAGGTCCTGGCTTGCGTACTGTAACGAGAAATAACAACAGATGCTATTGATAAAAGTTCTGCCAGGTTCATGCTATGCCTTATTGAATGCAAAAAGGCCTGGCTGTTATCCAATCATTGTCCTTTTTATACTTTGTCATTTTTGATGAACATGCATATGAACAGAAAATTATTGTCTATCTCTTCATTTCTTTCTTTATTTAATCCTTTCAGTCTCGATGAGGAGGAATCTTTTAGTGTATAAATGCCATGAACATGGAGATAAACTTTTTTGTTTTGGTAAATGTTGGTCTCTGATGAAAAAAGATGTGTTGTTCTTTTCTCAGGTTGAAAGTAGGAAAAGATCAAAAGGCTAGATTCAGGATGTTAAAAAGAAAACTTCAGTCAAATTAATTTAAATACGTTTAATTGAGCAATGAATGATTCCTGAATCAGGCAGCCCCCAGAGTCATAGCAGATTCAGAGAGACTCCAGGGATGCCTTGGAGTTAGAACAAATTTATAAACAAAGAAAGGAAAGTGATGTACAGAAATCGGCAGTAAGGTAGAGAAACAGCTGGACTGGTTACAGGTTGCATTTGCCTTCATTTAAACACAGTTTGAACACTTTGCAATCTGAGAATAATTGAAGTATGGCCACTGGGATTGGCCAAGACTTAGTTATTGTGACAGGTGCAAACTCCTAAATTAGATTTTCAATCTTGTCTGGTTATTAAGCTTGGTTACATTTCGTCTACAAGGACTCAAATATGGAAATACGAAGTCTTTCTCAGGCCATATTTAGTTTGCTTTAACAAGAATAAAGCCAGGACTCTGGCAGAGGGATAAGGCAGTGGGAAAAGAGGATCCTAAGGGAACGAGACTGCCCATCAGCCCTCCTAGATTCTAACCATACATGCAGAGCCTTATGCCAAAGACATGACCTATGTTATACTTGTTACTACCTTATTCTTAGGCTCCCAGTAAAGACACGGTTATCACAAAACATGTAACTTAAGGGCCAGGGACGATGGCTCACACCTCCATTCCCAGCACTTTAGGAGGCCGAGGCAGGAAGATTGCTTGAGCCCTGGAGTTAAAGATCAGCCTGGGCAACATAGTGGGGCATGGCCTCTACAAATCTTTTTATTTTTATTTTTTTGAGCTGAAATCTTGCTTTGTCACCCAGGCTGGAGTGCAATGGCATGATCTCAGCTCACTGCAGCCTCCGCCTCCCAGGTTCAAGCAATTCTCCTGCCTCAGCCTCCTGCGTAGCTGGGACTATAGGTGTGCACCACCATGCCTGGTTAATTTTTTTTATTTTTAGTAGAGATGGGGTTTCACCATGGTAGCCAGGATGGTCTCAATCTCCTAACCTAGTGATCTGCCTGCCTCAGCCTCCCAAAGTGCTGGGATTACAGGCATGAGCCACCACGCCTGGACCCCCAATTTTTTTCTAATATCCAGACACAGTGTGTTCCTGTAGTTCAAGCTACTTGGGAGGCTGATGCAGGAAGATCACTTGACCTGCTGAGGTCAAGGCTGTAGTGAGTTGTGATTGTGACACACTCCAGCCTGGGTGACAGAGAGAGGCTTTATCTCAAAAAAAAAAAAAAAAAAAGAGCGAGAGAGAAAATTATGTATACTTCTTAAAAACCTGAAAGACAAATGCAAATGCATTGGCCTAATCAGGGTAATAGCAAGTTTAAAATGATGACACAAAGAAATAATAATTTGATATGATTTTTTTCCCAAATCATGGTGGTTCCATGGAAAGTAGTAGGAAAATTGTAAAAGCTTAGGGATGGGTGAAATATTCATCCCATATTTCTTCATTGTCATTAGCACTAGCAACAGAAACTATAAATGCCTAGGTAATTTCCATGGAGTGCTAGGTGAATACAGAGTGAGGTATACAGTCCTGGCTCTCATATATAGGTATGGGACTGCTGAGATCATTCCTTCTCTAGGCAAGAAAAACAATAGTAGCATATTTTCTTTTTTTAAATTAGTTTGTAGGCATGTTGTTCTTGGAATGAAGGTCTCCAAAGTCTTATGAGAGAGCATAATCTCTCATTCATGCAATCTTATACATTCAAAGAAAATACAACCATCTAATTAAAAAAAAATTTTTTTTTAAATAAGACACTGTGGCCGGGCATGGTGGCTCATGTCTATAATCCCAGCACTTTGGGAGGCTGAGGCAGTCTGATCGCTTTGGCTCAGGAGTTCAAGACCATCCTAGGCAATATAGGAAGGACCCCATCTCTATTAAAAGTACCCAAAAAATAGCCCAGAGTGGTGGTGTGCACCTCACCTACTCCACAGGCTGAGTTGGGAGGATTGCCGAACCCTGGGGAGCCGAGGGTGCAGTGAGCTGAGATTAAGCCACTGCACTCCAGTCTGGGTGACTCAGCGAGACCCTATCTCAAAAAATTAAAAACATAAAAATAAAAAAAGGATGACATTCTATTGAATTCTAAGTCATTTTAAATGATCAACTCTGAATATAGAGGATGGAAAATCTGAATTATTACAAATATCTAAAAATAAGAATAAATGCGGTCTGAGAGGAGGATCCATTTTATGACACCTACTTTACTTCCCCTGAAATTAGGTCTTTTCTGCCTAATTTTAGCTTTGTTAGGTATTCTTTCTGGTGGAATAAGACAATGGCATAGCTGAATTCTGCATAGGTAAATTGTTTCTGCATTCCTTCATGTTAATTAAATTTATCTAGATATTTTTTCATTACTTTATTAGAAATAAATTTAACCCATTATGTAATAATAAGATATCTAAATGGTATAAACACAGAATTCCCAACAGAATTTGAGATCATAATTACTTGGAGAATTTCAGGAGATTGGTCCTGCTAAAAGTTATTCCAAGCACATGGTTTCTAGAGTAGTCTATGTCTAACATGTTCATCATCATATACTCATCTATGTATTTTTAATGACTTATAAATCTGAAGTCTGTAGTCATCCTGGCCCTGAAACAATTATTGATGTCCATGAAACTATCAATTGCTACTTCAATAGCAGAATCACAACATGTTGCTTACATTTAACCCTTTCTTTTTGGCCTTGAAAATAGATGTTAATAATTGTATGTATGTATATATTTCCATAACAGAACAGGAAGGGGACATGATTCATTTTATATACTAGAAACTTTGGCAGTCTTAATTGAGACATTACTGGTAAGAATGCTTTCAACTTCTTCCTCATAATACCCAGATAGAGCCAAACTTAGAAACCCTCTAACTCTCTGATGAGTAAGGTCGTTAAACAGATGAAAAATAAGAAAGCATCTGGAAATGATATCATCCCTGCCAAATGTTCACACTAGAGAAAGAGTAATTCATGTAACATCTCTGTATTTTCCTCTTGAGATACAAGAATGAAAGAGAAAACTCTATATGGCTCTAGGGATGTAGAGATCATAAGAATTTTACATAATGATATAAACCCAATGGCAAGATAGTTGAGCATTCCTGAATCAGCTGCAGACCATATGTTTTGAGTATCCATGAGAAAACTCTAATTTCTATTTTGGAAAGACAATAAATTCATGTCTTAGAGATGGGTGTTTAGAAGAGGAGATTTCACCCTCCCTCTCTAACGTACCTCTATTTCATCGAGTCTCTAAGGCTTTTCTTAGAAAATAGTGCATAAATGTCTTTCACTCCATTGCTGGATGTTTCCATTAAGAAACGAACTTTATCCATCAATGGTTTAGTGATTTGAAATGAACCCGGAGGCACCTGCTTTAGAATACATTCTTATTTAATTTCTGAATGACATACAGCTTTTCCAAAAGGGTAGAGACTTCTTTGTATACTTTCTACTCATTAGAATATTTGAGGCTGGATGTTGTGGCTCACGCCTGTAATCCCAGGACTTTGGGAGGCCAAAGCAGGAGGATTACTTGAGCTCAGGGGTTTAATATCGGCCTGGGCAACATAGTGGATGATGTCTTTATTTATTATGTTTTTAAAGACTATTTAAAAAGAGCTGTACTTACTAGAGGTAAACAGGATTTGGAAACAGGAAAACCTAAGCAGAAATGCTGTTTTTACCATTTCTGGTTAATTGTTGAGCCTTTGTTTTATGATCTACAAAACAGATGTAATAAGAACACTTACTAAAAAGGGCTTTGTTCCTGTAACATATTGTCACAGTGTTGTTGCGTCCCACTCCTTCCTCCTGTGATCTACTTTTTAAAGGTTCTGTTTCATTTTTTTTTTGTTAGTACTCTAAACTTGGAAAGCATGTTTTATTTTGGAAATGTATTTCATAGTTAAGGTTATCTTCATAAATGTGTTGAGTAGGTAAGTGTATTAGTCAAATATTGCCATAATAATGCCATGTAACAAACAATCATAAAAATGTCAGTGGCACAAATGAAATCCTATAGTTCTCGCCCATGAAATCAGCTGAGGTAAAGGTGATTTATGGTAGGCTCAGTTGGACTTGGATTAAGGGTAAGGGCTTGTGTGTATTCCTCCTCTTTTTCGGGCAAGCAGATTCCAGAGGCATCTTCTTCTCATGGACAAAGGCAGGGTACAAAAGTGCAAGAGCACTTGCATCACCGTACATTTGCTAACATCCTGTTGGGGGAAAGTAAGTCACATGGCCAACTCCAAACCAAGGGAGAGTGAAGTATACCTTACCTGCTATGTTGTAGGTGTGATGTGTACTATTTACTTCAGGGGATGAAGGAATTGAGAATAGTAATTCAGTTTTCTGATTAAGTTCTTTAGGTGACTTGCTTCCTCTTAAAAAGAAAGATAATGCAGTTAGGAATAGCCATTTTAAAAAATGTTGCAATAGATCTAGGTATAAATTTATACTAAAAATTAAACACTTTTTTTCTGCAAACTGTAACACTTCTCCACAATTGGGCTGGAGTTTACACATGAAACTTTAAATCCTGACAAAATATGGCTCTATTGATCATTATTTTGATGGCATTTCCCTTGATGTTTTACCTTTAAACTTGTTGATCAAGAAGACTAGAGAATAGGAATATCTGGATAGTGGTAAATATTCAGCATTAGAAATTTCTGTTAGTTTCTAAGAGTCTCATCCCCATTTGCTCGATGGTAAACCTAATCAGTGGTAAACCAGTCTGGAGCTCTGAAACATACCCTTCAGTGATTTCTCACATTCCTGAAAGCATTGAATCGCAGAATGCCAGAGTGGAAGGAAATTTACAGAGTGCCCAGGCCAATACCTTGGATTTTGTGAATGACATGGCGAGTCCAGATGTTTGAAGGTCCTTGGAAGGTGATGCAGTTTATGTGGCTCAGTGAGTTCTTTTTTTTTTTTTTTTTAATTTTTATGTTTTTTAGAAAAAGAGAGAAAAGGAGAAAGAAAGAAAGAAACAGCAAAAGAAAGAAAAAAAGGAAGGAAAGAGAGAAAGAAAGAGGAAGAGAAAGAGGGAGAGAGAATGGGATTCTTGTTTTATTGCCCAGGCTAGAATGCAGTCTAAAAATGGGTATTAGAAACCTCTTTTATGCCAATAATTGTGCTTAACAATGGAGACAGGAAGGAATAGGAGATGAAAATAACAAATAAGCAGCCAACCAATATTTTATTTAAACCTGTGAAATGCTATGCAATTGCTGGGGAGTGA
>CAUYQU010045941.1:0-26021 GCA_963574635.1 Cheracebus regulus | reverse complement strand
TAAAACAAGAATCCCATTCTCTCTCCCTCTTTCTCTTCCTCTTTCTTTCTCTCTTTCATTCTTTTTTTTCTTTCTTTTGCTGTTTCTTTCTCCTTTTCTCTCTTTTTCTAAAATCTCTTCCTCTTTCTTTCTCTCTTTCATAAAAAAAAATAAAAATAAAAATAAAAAAAATAATACTGAACCACTGAGCCTGAAAGAAAAAAAAAGTGAGTCTTAAAAAGGAAACTTGGCTGGGCCCAGTGGCTCACGCCTGCAATCCCAGCACTTTGGGAGGTCAAGGCTGGCAGACTGAGCCCAGAAGTTAGAGACCAGCCTGGGAAATACAGCAAAACCCCATCTATATAAAAAATACAAAAATTAGTGGGGTTTGGTGGTGCACGTCTGTGCTCCCAGCTACTTGGAAAGATAAGGTGGGAGAATCACTTGAGCCAGCGAGGTCCAGGCCACAGTGAGCCATGACTGCACCACTGCACACCAGCCTGGGTGACAAGGCAAGACAGTGTCTCAAAAAAGAAAAAAAAAAAAAAAAAAGGAAACTCTAAGCCAATACTGAAATCATCAGCTCTTCAGAGGCCATAAGAACTAGGGGCCTCTGTAGAGCTGGGGGTTTTCATGCTCATGTGGAGGAAGGACAAATGTGGGAGCTGGAAATGAGATACCTGGATGAGGCTACGACCTGCACAAGGTTGACCAGTATGAAAAGGAGACTAGAAAAACTGTGCTTACTGGCAGGAAAAAGAAGCAAGCAAGAAGACAGAAGGTCTGGTTAGGAAGAAAAAATTTTTCTGTTAGAAATAAAACCCAATATTGTACCAAGCATAATATGGGAATCCCAAATTAAGAAATTAGATATAAAATTTAGTCCTGAGTTAGTGGAATCCCTGAGGCTTTGGCAGAAATGAATATAAAACTGCTCTGTGAAACACTGCAACTCAGAATGCACTAAATTCCTACAGGGGAAAAAAAATACCATTGAAGGGCTGGGCACAGCAGCTCATGCCTATAATTTCAGCACTTGGGAGGCCAAGAAGAGAGGATCACTTGAGGCCAGCAATTTGAGACCAGCCTGGGCAACATGATGAGACTTTGTTTTCACAAATTAAAAAATAACCTGGGTGTGATGGTGCACACATGTCAGCCCAGCTACTTGGGAAGCTAAGGAGGAAGGATCACTAAAGCCCAAGAGGTCAAGGGTGCAGTGAGCGGTGATCATGCCATTGTGCTCCAGCTTGGGTGACAGGGTGAGACCTTGTCTCAAAAAAGAAAAAAAAAAAGGATAACTCACGATTAAAAATAAAATAAAAAAAAATTTTTTTGAGATGAAGTGTTGCTCTGTTGCCCAGGTTGGAGTGCAGTGGTGTAATCTTGGCTCACTGCAGCTTCCACCTCTCAGGTTTAAGAGATTCTCCTGCCTCAGACTGAGTAGCTGGGATTACAGGTGCAGGCCACCATGCCCAGCTAATTTTTATATTTTTAGTAGAGACAGGATTTCACCATGTTCACCAAGCTGATCTCGATGATCTGCCCTGACCTCAGGTGATCTGCCCACTTTGGTCTCCCAAAGTGCTGGGATTACAGGTGTGAGCCACCACACCTGGCCACAAAATACAAATTTTGTGAGAAAACAAATCACCATGAGAATCAGCAGACACAAGAAATGTGAAAACTGGCACCAAAAAGCTAGAATTTAAAAAGATATTTTAAAAGATTATAAAATGAGTATGTTTAAAATGATCAAAGATGTTTAAGAAGAAAAAGAATCATAATATAGGAATGAACACAGAAAAAAGGTGTATCTGAGGAAAAAGTAATGTGTATGTATATATGTTATATGTATATCCAGAATATATAAAGAATTCCTAACACAACAACAAAAATAACCTGATTAAAAAATAGGAAAAGGACTCGCATAGACATTTCTCCAAAGAGGACATACAAATGGCTAACAAACATATAAAAAGATGTCCAACATCACTAATCATCAGAGAAATGCAAATCAAAACCACAATGAGATATCATCTCATGTCCATTAGGATGGCCACTGTGAAAAAAAAAATAACAAAGTATTGGCAAGGATGCAGAGAAATTGGAACATTTGTGCACTGTTGGTGGGAATGTAAAATGGTGCAAGCTGCTATGGAAAACAGCGTGAAGATTTCTCAAAAAATTAAAAGTAGAGTTACCATATGATCTAGCAATCCCACAACATGGATCAACCTGAAAGATATTGTACCAAGTAAAATCGACCAGTCACACAAAGACAAATACTGTATGATCCCTCTTTCTGGAGGTACCTAAAGTAGTCAAATTGGTAGAGACAGAAAGTAAATTGGTGGTTAATAGGGACTGGGGCAAGGTAGAAAACTGGAGTGTTTAATGGGTGTAGAGTTTCAGTTTTGCAAGATGAAGAGTTCTAGAGACTGGCTGTAAAACAATGTGCATATAATTAACACTACTGAACTACACACTTAAAAATGGTTAAGACAGTAAATATGTGGCATGTTTTGTGGGGGTTTTTTTTGCCACAATAAAAAAGGCTTAAATCCAAAAAAAAAGCCATTGTCACTTCTTCAAATTACAGAAATCATTAAAACTGAACACATAGACCACTTGTATTAATCCCTTGGCCCTCGGATTTCAAGCTGATAATCTACTGAAAACAATACTAGAGCAATAAAAATGTCTATATATATGAATGAATTAACAATGGCATGAATACATGCTTTTCATTAGTGGATGACAAGTTGGGCAATGCAAAGAATGTAGATGGAGGATTTTTAAATAAATGTTTCAAGTCCTGGTAAAGGCAGGGGTTCAGGCTGATTATCCTTAGCCAGAAACAGCTTCTCCAGCACACTCCTCCCCTGCCCAGGGCACTGGAAGTACACTGTGCATTCTCCATGCCTCCTGTAAATGAGAATAGAAGCAAGGCTAACTGCTTCCAGTTTCTAGGGGACGTCAATGGGCCGAATTCTTGCAACATACACAGTGTCAATGGCAAATATTCCCAATCATGTATTTTTTTCCTCCAGATTCTACTCCCTCTGTTAGCTGTAATTTTAGTGTCTGTTGAGAAAATGCCTTAGTTTATAATAATTTTTAAGTCATCGACTCTAATTCCTGTGATTGGTTAAATCAGAGAAATAAAAGCCACCTGAAGGCTCATAACGCAGGCTTACCCTAGTATGGATAGGAGAAGCTAACTTAGACCTGCTCACCGATGAGGGTTTTAGGTTGACACTACTGCAAGTCGTGAAGAGCCTGATTGTCTTTGCTCTTCTGTGAGTATGACATTCTGGTTTTTATAACTTTCCCAACAGATACCCCACCGGAAAACGAAACGTAAGTTCCATTCTCAGTTAATAGGGTGCTGAGCACCTTGGAATGCCCACTAACTGGCTCCACCTGGGAAGGTGGTACCAGCTGGAAACACTAAAATAATTATCATCAATTACTCTGAAGAAGAGAAACACTCCTAACGGAGGTTCTGAGATAGTCCTGACTGCAAGCCCTCTATTCAAACTCGAATAAATCCCTGAAATGTCCTAAGAATCCAATGTCTCAGCAAACTGATTGACTAAACAATCTAGAGTCAACAAACTCTAGCTGGAAAGTCTCCAAACACCCTACTTATCTAAGAGAAAAAATCCACACAATGTGATAGCTAGCAAAGTTTATCAACCATGACACAACATAACCATGGCAGATCTTTTTAGGAACTACTTATAATATGAAGAGTGTCTGAAAAAATTTAATTATAAAACTATATTTTAGTGTCAACATATCTAAGATATTGTATCTTTAACCTGGCTTTGCAAGAGAAATCTTTCTTTTTTATTCAGGATTTATGATAATCTCCATTTAATATTCTGCACCCTTTAAGAGTGACATAAATGGTGTGCCCAGAAGGAAATCTGGCATCAGTTCACATCAAAGAGACATCAGCTGGCTGCCAGCTGGAGAGTTTCTAGTATTTCAATTCAGAAATTTCTCATCAAAATGTTACAGATGTGTTTTACAAAGGAAGCTGTAGCTGCATAGCAAATCTTTAGATAACTCTTCAGCGTCTTTGGAATCAATGTTGAATTATCAGCCCAAATGAATCCTGTGCCTTTTAACAAGATGACACACTCAGGTGCCATGGCTGGGTCTCTCTCTGTTCTAGGTCACTGTGTAGGACCCTTTTCTCCTCCCGGTGCCCTTTAGAAATTGCCATTCCAGTAGCTGCCTGACTAGAACTGCTGCCTCTCTTGGCTTAGTCTCCATTTCTGGCCTTGCCTTTGCCCTTGGAGTGAGAATTTACTTCTCCTGGTTCCACTCTCAGTGTTTGGTTGTTTAAACTTAAATTTTTACTGGTACAATCTAAAAAAATAATTAGTCAAAATTTTATGTCTTATTCTGAGCAGTAAGGTACAGGGAATAGAAAAATCTGTATTACAAGTAATTTTGCTAAAAATATAAAAAGCTTACCTCTAAGAATATAAGGTAAGAACTTTTAAACATGATATCCTACCTGATGAAATAAGTGATGATATTCTCCCCATCAGGAAAAGCAGGCCCTTTGATGTGTTTGTTGGCATATGAGCTGGTTCATGTAAATAAAAACTACAGAGGTGAAAGTCATACAGATTCTAAGAATCCTTTCCAAAAGTCAGTGGACCACTACAATTAGTTGCAGGTCACACATGTGCAACAATTCTATAAATATAGTCATGTGCCAAATAAACATGTTTCGGTCAATGACAGACTGCATACACAATGGTGGTCCCGTAAGATTATAACAGAGCTAAAAAAAATTTCTATCACGCAGTGGTCTAGTGACATCACAGCCATCTTAAAGTCATAACACAGTGCATTATTCATGTGTTTGTGGTGATGCTGGTGTGAACAAACCTGCACTGCCATTCATATAGAAGTACAGCACATACAATTATGTACAGTACATAATACTCATTAATGAAAATAAGCTACTATGTTACTTTTTGCTTATGTATTTACCATGTTATACCTTTAATCTTTACAGTGTATCTCTTCTACTTATAAATAAAAAGTTAACTCTAAAATAACCTCAGGCAGGTTCTACAGGAAGTATTCTAGAAGAAGACATTATTATCTTGGAGATGACAGCTCCACACCTGTTACTGCCCCTGAAGACCTTCCTATGGGACAAGATGTGCTAGTAGAAGAGAGTGATATTGATGATCCTGATTCTGTGTAGGGCTAGCTAATGGGTGTGTTTATGTCTTCATTTTTAACAAAAAATGTAAAAGTTTAAAAAAATAAAAACTTTTTAAACAGAAAAAATCTTATAGAATAATGATATAAAGAAAAAAATTTGTACAGCTATACAATGTGTTTTAAGCTAAGCGTAATAATAAAAGAGTCCAAAAGCTTTAAAACATTTAAAAGTTTATAAGGTTAAAAAGCCACAGTAAGCTAAGGTTAATATATTATTATTAAAAGAAAGAAAGTTGAAAAAATAAATATAGTGTAGCCTAGATGTACAGTGTTTATAAAGTATACAGTAGTATAATCTCCTAGGCCTTCACACTCACCAACTCACCCAGAGAAATTTCCAGTCCTGCAAGCACCATTCATGTACCCTATACAAATGTACCATTTTTATTCTTTTATACTGTACTTTTACTCTACCTTTTTTATGTTTAGTTTTGTTTAGATACACAAATACTTAACCATTGTATAACAATCTAGCCTAGGTATGTAGCAGGCCATATCCATCTAGGTTTTGTAAGTACACTCTATGGTGTTACACCCTAATGACACATTTCTCAAAATGTATCCCCATCGTTAAGCAAAGCATGACTATGTATTGAATATAAGGCTTGTATATTACTGAGTGTAAGACTGCCACTGCAGTCTGGTGTTGAGAATATGGGCTCACATCAGAGTTTAAATATTCTTTCCCTTTAATAATTTTTGAACTCTCAGAAAATAAGCAGGTATACAAAACAACCCCTGAAAAAGTGTGGTAAATATGTGACTCTATGTCATGTAGGGTGATTTCCTACCAGAGGCTGCCTGATTTGACCCCTCTTTCTTACCACTTCATACCCAGACACCCTACTCCTGATCAGCAATGATCAGAAGACCAGCAATGAAATAAGGCTTAGATGAACTAACAAATGTTTGTTTCACCTATTCTTTTTTAGTTGAAACTTTAACAAATCATTAAACTCTGACCATATCAAAAAGGCTGTATCAGAATAGAAAACGCAGAAATAAAGCCACACATTTACAGCCAACTGATCTTTGAAAAAAAACTGAAAAGAATATATACTGAGGAAATGACACCCTCTTCAACAAACGGCACTGGGAAACCTGGATTGGCATATGCAGAAAAATAAAACTGGACCCCCATCACTCGCCATATACAAAAATTAACTCAAGATGGATTAAAGACTTAAGACCTAAAAACTGTAAAAACGCTAGAAGAAAACCTAGGAAATGGGAACAGATTGTGTGGATAAAAAATTTAAAAAAGGAAACCTAGGAAAAGCTCTTCTAGACATTGATCTAGACAAAGAATTCATGACTAAGACCTCAAAAGTACAGCAATAAAAACAAAAATAGATAAATCCAACTAAAAAAGCTTCTGCACAGCAAAATAAATAATCAACAGAATGAACAGACAACCTGCAGAATGGGAAAAAATATTTGCAAACTATGCATCTGACATGGGGCTAATATTCAGAATTTACAAGGAACTCAAAGAACCCAACAAAAAAATCCCAATAATACCATTAAAGAGTGACCAGCAAACATGAATAGACATTTTTCAAAAGAAGACATATAAATGGTCATCAGGTATCTGGAAAAAAAAAAGCTCAACATCTCTAATCATCAGAGAAATGCAAATTAAGACCACAATAAGATACCACCTTACACCAGTCAGAATAGTTATTATTAAAAAGAAAAAAATAATAACAAATGTTGGCAAGGATGTAGAGAAACGGAAACTCTTAAACACTATTGATGCAAATTTAAATGAGTGCAATCTCTATGGAAAAAATATGAAATTTTCTCAAAGAATTAAAAATAGAACTATCATTTGATCCAGCAATCCCATGACTAGGTATCTAACTAAAGGAAAAGAGATTCTTAGATCAAAACGATACCTGTACCCATAAGTTTATCACAGCGCTATCCACAATAGCAAAGATATGGAATCAACCTAAGTATCCATCAACAGATAATCCAATAAAGAAAATGGGACATATATACACAATGGTATACTATTCAACCATAAAATACAATGAAATCATATCTTTTGCAGCAACATGGATGGAACTGGAGATCATTATCTTAAGTGAAAAGAGTCAGACACAAAATGACAAATATCCTATGTTCTGCTTTATAAGTGGGAGTTTAATAATGTGTACACATGGAGGTAGAGCATGGAATGACAGAAAATGGAGACCCAGAAGGGTGAGGAGGTGGAAGGAGGATGGATGATGAAAAATTATTTATGAGTACAGTCTACATTATTTGGATTATGGATATCCTAAAAGCCCTGACTTCCCCACTATGTGATCTACACATATAACAAAATTACAATTGTACCCCATAAATTTATACCAAAAAAGGACTATACCAAAGTGCCATCTGCCACCAATTGCTTTAAACCCTATGGAAAAAATATCTAAAAAATTTACATATGCATTGGCAATATCTAACAAAATTACACATGCATTTTTCCTCTGACCCAGCAATCTCACTTTCATGAATCCATCCATAATATACACTTTCACAAATAAAAAATAATATATGAAATAGTTATTCATTGTAGCATTAGTTGTAATTGTGAATGACTGGAAACAAAACAGATGTCCACCAAGAAGGGAACCAGTTAAATAAATTATGTACACACAATAGAGTTCTACGAATCATAAAAAGGGATAAGCAAATCTCTGAGTAGATATGAAAGGATTTTTCCAAGATATATTAGCATTAAGTGAAAAAGAAAAGTGTAGGCCGAGTGCAGTGGCTCATGCCTATAAACCAAGCACTTTGGAGGCCAAGGTGGGCAGACCACCTGAGGTCGGGAGTTCAAGACCAGCCTGACCAACATGGTGAAACCCCATCTTTTTTTTTAAAAAAAAAAGAAAAGTGTAGAAAAGAATATATGGCATGCTACTTTTTGTATAAGAAAGGGTGGAAAATAAGAATGTATATACTACATAGATGTGTTTATTTTTGCAAAAGAAATACCAGAAAGATAAATGAAAAATGTAAGGAAAATGGATATCTATAAGGGGTGGGGCATATGCTATGGAAAGGACAGGCTGGGTTTTTCTAATTACCCCTCTTAATATACTTCTCCATTTTGAACAAGCTAAATGTTTAACATATTTAATAAATAACATTAAACTAAAATGAGGAAAAACAAACCCTATGATTGAACAAAACAGAAACAAGTAAATGTAATTGTGTCTCAATAATGTAAGCATCAGGGCAGGGCACGGTGGCTCACGCCTATAATCCCAGCACTTTGGGATGCTGAGGCAGGCAGATCACAAGGTCAAAAGATTGAGACCACCCTGGCCAACATGGTGAAACCCCATCTCTACTAAAAACACAAAAATTAGCTGGGCATGGTGGCACATGCCTGTAGTTGCAGCTACGTGGGAGGCTGAGGCAGAAGAATTGCTTGAACCTGGGAGGCAGAGGTTGCAGTGAGCTGAGACTGTGCCACTGCACTCCAGCCTGGGTAACAGAGCGAAACTCCGTCTCAATTTAAAAAAAAAAAAAAAGTAAGCATCATGCCAAACACCTATGTAACAAATCTGCACGTGTATCCCCGAATCTAAAATAAAAGTTGCATGTTTCAAATGTACTATTTTAAAAGACACCATATATGTGCAAAGAAATAAATCACTGAAACATATGAGGAAGGTGGACAGTCCAGAAGTCAGATTGTAAAGCATACAAAGTGGGAGCGGGGTGGAGCGAGTAGTGGTACCCGTGTTCTTAAACCAAGAGAACAGGAGGGAGCAGCAGGATCAGACAAGGGACACAGAGGAGGAAAGAATGAAAACCTGAGGTGTGGGCAGGTGCCCAGAGAGGAGAAAAAGAATTAATACAAGGTATAATGAACACATGGAACACAGTCATGAGGAGTCCAGAATCCAAGTGAAAGATTAATTTTAGGAAGACAGTTCTTACTCTGAGAGTAGAGAGGAAGGTGGCAGGTGATGTCCTGAGATGAAGCTATAAAGTGCAGAACAAATTTACAGGTGTTCATGCTAGCTGATGCCAATCAGTCCCATAATACATGGGCTACATGTCTAGTGGGGCCAAGGCCAACTGACTCTACCACCGCCATGCTGCCGGGTTTAAGGACTCTGCTAGAAGGTGCAATGGGACCATAGAAAAGGGGCACTGTACTCATACTGGGGTTCAGATTCCAAATGTGAAGGATGAGAATGAGTTAGGCAGAGAAGGATAGGAGAGACGGCAGACACACAGACAGGGACATCTGGAAATGCACGGCTGGCCAGGAAATGCCAAAATCATGTCTGACAGGAGGGGAGGGGAGGGGCACGCCAGCTGGGAAGCACCTCAGAGGACCCAGGGTTTGAACCTCACCCTGGAGACTACTCAGGGCCAAGGGAGGATTTTAGGCAGCTACGTGAAATCAGCAGATGTGGGGTGGGGAGGATTTCAGAATGATTGGAAGAGCAAGACACAGGAGGGACAGAAATCTAGTTAGCACCTCTCCATGAGAGGTGAGCAAACAGTGGAGAAAGGGCAGATCCTGGAGGCACATTTATGAGGTCAAATGGACAGGGGAGAAAAGAAGAAAAGAGTGAAGTGAGGAGTGGACACAAGGCTAAGGCACAATGGGGCCCAGAGCAGCTCCACCACCATCTAGACTGCTCAGGACCATCTATGATGCGTGATGTGAACTACAGCATCTATGCTCAAGTGCTCTGGAATAGGAGACAGTCTGGGTGGCTGGAGGGAAAGGTTTTACATGAGCTTTGAAGTCTCTTCCAATGTTTATCTTATTACCTGGATTCCAGCTACTCACTCAGGCTGATTCAACCAAAGCCTAAGCCATGATGCTACCCATTAAGACAATAAATGACATCTTACTAGAGAACTGGGATGGGACTGGAAGAACCTTCTACCATCAGTATGAGATAGCTAAATGCAAAGGGCACCAGGAATGAATGAATGGAGTTTTACACTGGTGCAAGGAGAACGCAGGAGCAGGAAGCTAGCAGCAGAACAAAAGTGTGGGATCACAAACAGCCACTCACCAATGAGTTTCTCCAGGTTCTTGGAGTACTTGCCACTTTATTTTTTTCTGAGACAGAGTCTTGCTCTGTTGCCAGGCTGGAGTGCAGTGGCGCAGTCTTGGCTCACTGCAACCTCCGCCTCCTGGGTTCAAGTGATCCTTCTGCCTCAGCCTCCCGAGTAGTTGGGACTACAGGCACATGCCACCACACCCAGCTAATTTTTGTATTTTTAGTAGAGACGGGGTTTCACCATGTTGGCCAGGATGGTCTCGATCTCTGGACCTCGTGATCCGCCCGCCTCAGCCTCCCAAAGTGCTGGGATTACAGGCATGAGCACCACGCCCAGCCACTTGCCACTTTTTTTGACAAATGTGACTGATGGTCAAGAGCAATGTCATAGGTGATGTGATCAGAATATAGGCTGCAGAGTGATTTTTCTCAACAGACAGTCCATAAGCCAGTCTAAGAACAAGCAGCGCCCTCACACTGACTGTGAATATCAGGGAGCTTCTAAAAGAAGGCAGGGCAGAAGAGGGATCTTCTGATTTTAGTAAGACATACAAATGAGATACAAAGTAGGAATTAGCAACTTGCACACGTCTTCAACTGGCACATAGCTAACCACGGTATCTAGGTCAGTCAAAGAGGTCATTCAAAGACGGAACAACGCTTTATACATACAGTCACTTTTAAAACTACGTTTCCAACAGTCTTCTTGTGGGGTTTTTTACTGGACTTTTAGGAACGCTCAGGATAAAGGCTTTATTTAAGACAGACATTTTTAATTAGCTCTAATATTAGCCCACTAACCCAGTGGTTATAACAAAATGTGGGGGATAGATCAAAATCTTAGTAACTATAAGCTTGCCAGTCCTTGTGCAGGGGCTGCCTGGACAGTGTTACGTCCATACAAAGGGGCAAGAGCCAGGCCAGGGTCTGACCTCTGCAAATACTTGAAATTCACCTGAATGACCTGTCCAGTGAGGTAACAGGTCTGGCTTCATGAAAGAGTCTGAGGTCACCAGAAATGGGAAATGGGCTTGCTAGTGAAGTAAGAATTCCCACAAATACAGCCTGGGCAATAAGAGTGAAACTCTGTCTCTAATAATAATAATAATTCCCCCAAATAAGTACTTAGTCCTACAGAACACTTTCTGAGACATCTAAGTCTCCAAAAGCACTGTTTATACACTCCCCTCTACATTCTGTTCAAGTGGCAGTACTGTCCTTCATCCCTGCAGCTGTTTATTTTTTGGAAAACAAAGAACTCTGTGGTGAGCTTTTTTGCTATTTTAGGGTCCATAATTTTACTTTAAAAAGGACTCTGTCAAGGGTATTTTAGAAAATAGTTAGGTTTGGTGAAATCAAAAGTACTCTATCTTTTCCTCCGTCAAACTACTTTAAAGTAAGGCAGAGAGTCTTGGATCTGGAGTCCCAGACACAGCAGTTGAAGCCACAAGAGGCAGTGACAAGCTGCTCATGACATTGCTGCCGAGCTGTGGAGAAGAAACAGCTTTGTCACGATGCCGACCTCAGGCAGGTGTCTCAGTTCCCAGAGGAGCAGCCCTGAGCCGTCAGTCCTCCCAGACAGGAATCACTTGTCACAAGCTGTTTATGGAGCACATCTACGCGGCAAAATTGTCCTTCTCTGTTCCTTATTTTTTTCTTCTCTCTTCTCATCTTCATTTCCTCATTTCTTGTTCCTTTTTTAATCCCTTCATTCTTTTATTGTTTCAATTATTTTTTATTATTTTATTATTCATTTTGAACTCTTATTCAAAGGCCTGCTGCCTGTCTGCAATAGCACAATACTAATCCTTTACCCCAATCACATTTGATCCTTAGAAATATCCCCCATCTTGTTTGATCTCTTACAACTTTATCCCCAAATCTTAGTAACCATCAGCTTGCCAGTCCTTGTGTAATATATTTTTTTAAACATATACATCATAGATTTGGGGTAATGGTGTTCCATTAGTATATCTAGGAGTATAAACAGCTGTTTTTTTTTTTTATTGAGACGGAGTCTCACTCTGTCACCAGGTGCCAGGCTGGAGTGCAGTGGTGCAATCTCGGCTCACTGCAACCTCCACCTCCTGGGTTCAAGCAATTCTCCTGCCTCAGCCTCCCGGATAGCTGGGACTACAGGCGCATGCCACCACACCCAGCTAACTTTTTTGTATTTTTAGTAGAGACGGGGTTTCACCATATTGGCCAGGATGCTCTT
Organism: Cheracebus regulus; assembly: GCA_963574635.1. Taxonomy (NCBI): domain Eukaryota; kingdom Metazoa; phylum Chordata; class Mammalia; order Primates; family Pitheciidae; genus Cheracebus; species Cheracebus regulus. Next base: position 13,532 of record CAUYQU010045941.1, on the reverse strand, counting down.
GATCTCTTGACCTCGTGACCCACCCGCCTCGGCCTCCCAAAGTGCTGGGATTACAGGCTTGAGCCACCGCGCCCAGCCTAAACAGTTATTAAGAGGTATATTCATTTCTTAGGACTGCTAAGAAACAAGTTACCACAAATTTCATGGCTTAAAACAACACACAACGCTCATTTATTCTCTTACAGTTCTGGAGGCCAGAAGTCCAAAATCGGTTTCATTGAGTTAAACTCAAGGCATCAGCAAAGCCAGTTCCTTTGGCAGCTCTAGGGGAGAATCTGCTTCCTTGCTGTTCCGCTTCTGAAGGCTGCTCATGATCCCTTCCACATGTCATTCCAACCTCTGGCCTCCACTGTCACATCTCTCCTTCTGTAGTCAAATCTCCCTGTGCCTCACTCTCACAAGAACATTTGTAATGACATTTAAGGGCCACCTGGATAATCCAGGAAAATCTCCCCATCTCAAGATCCTTTATTTGATCACATCTGAAAAATCCCTTTTGCCATATAATGTAATAGCTACAAGTTCCAGGAATTAGAACATGGATATCTTGGGGGCCTACTACAGAGGGGCTACAGCAACTCCATCCATTTCTATTCCCTTCAAGAGAGCAGCAAAAGGGAATGACCTCGCTTAAAGGATAACCATGAATCTCCTCCTATTGGAAGAAAATGATCAATTCTAGTACTTTACTGATAATATATTATTTGTGATATCTTACAACCTATCTCTACTTATCAGTGTGTCATAACACTAACGCCAGAAAACTAACAAAATGGAGAGCTGGTGTGGGAGGCATAATTCTAAACTGACCTCCCAGATTCCCAACTCCTGGTTTACATACTCTGGATAATCCTCTCCCCTTGAGTATGCGTAGGACCTGCGAATATGATGGGATGTCACTCCCTTGATCGCACTGCATAACATGTGAGACTCTGTCAGAGCCCACTGACTGAGATTCTCCTGCTGACTTTGAAGTGAGGTGCCCTACTGTAAGAGGGTCCTGTCACTACGAACTGAGGATGGGTTTCTAAGAGCTTAGAGTCCCAGGTAATTGCCAGCAAGAAAATGAGGACCCCATCCTAGAACTGCAAGAAAATGAATTCTGCCAACAACTTGAATGGGCTTGGAAGAGGACCTCAGCTAAAATAGCCTCAGATGAGATCACAGCACCCACTGACACCTTCACTTCAGCCCGGTGAGATCCTGAGCAGAGGACCCAGCTTACCCATAACAGAATCCTGGCTCACAGAAACTGAGATAATAAATTTGTGTCATTTTAAGTCACTAACTGTTAAACATAATGGAAAACTAATATAGTGGACAAGCACAGAATTTGAACAGGGAATTACAATGACAGACTTTAGGAGGGTTAATAAACTATCTGAAATTAAATGAAAATTTTAGAGTACATCTGCATTTAACTAAGGAATGGGTTCATAACTTGCATCATATCCTCAACATATGATTGGCCCAAAACAGAAAAAGAACACCAAACTGGGAGTCTAATGGAGCAGTCAAAATACAATCTTTTGAGGTCCTAATCTGACATGATATCAAAAAGTAAGAAAGTTCCATAAAGAAAAAGTAGGGACTAATAAATTTTTCTTTGTTAATATCCTTCCATCTCTTATCATACAGGGCAAGGTAGAGAGTGAAGATGTAGGAGTACATTTCCTTGCAAAGTATTTCTGTAGAAATATAGTACTTCCTCCTTCCCTCAGGGCAAGAGTCACTGCCTTTAACAGAACTAGTACACAACAGACAGGGCTCACCACATGCTAACGTTGCCTTCCTTGATTATCACCTTGACCTCATACTCGTGGCCCTTTTCCTAACACTCTGCTGTAGTTCCTCACTGCTCTATGGCTAAAGGCTTCAAAAGCCTTTTCCAAGCTTCCCTGAATGAACTAAGACCTCACTCTTCATCTCAAGAGTATCTGCACAAACATTTCCACCCATGCAGGTGACCAATGATTGATGGAGTGGTATCTTTCTATTACTTGATTTCCTAGCAACCAAAAAAGTCAAACTGCCTGGGAAATCTAACCAATCAGGATTTTAATTCAAAGCACATATGTTCATCTAATGTCAATATCATGCTATGTACTGATCCCTACTGAAAGCTAAAATGGAAAGACATTCATAAATAAATTCTGAATTAGCAAATTAGATTGGTTTTTAATCGGAAAGGGGTAATGAGACCAATTTTATCCAATTCAGCATTTATTTTCTCGGCACTTACAAATATGCAACCCACTGAATTAGGCTCTATAGAGAATACAAAGATTTCTAAAACAACTTCTTACATTCCCAACGTTAGAATATGCTGGTGGCAGTAGCATGAAAATAACTCAGTAACTCTTTTAAGGCAAGAAAAAAGAAGTTGTATAACAGAGATACAAACAACACTGTAGGAGAAAAGAAGAGGTATGAAGTCTGACGTGGTGGGCCTTGAAGAATGAATAGGTGAGGGCATTTGGGATGTCCATTTCAAACTGAAGCCGCATGAAGTCAAAGGTGGAAAGAAAGCTAAACATACATAACGTGTGCAGAGAGGGAGTATGACGAGGAGGAGTACAGGCTGACAACTGGATACAACAGAGCATGAGGCTGGACACAACAGGACAGCCCTTGCAGGATGGGACCCAATTGTAAGAGCTCAAAATAGACCAATTTTATCCTACAGGTAATGAGATACCAGGAAAGGACTTCATTGTGTTGTTGTCGCTGCTGCTAGTGTATGTGTATTAGGGCATTCTTGCAGTGCTCTAAAGAAATATCTTAGACTGGGTAACTTATAAGAAAAGAGTTTTAATTGGCTCACAGTTCTGCAGGCTGAACAGGAAGCATAAAGTCAACATCTGCTTCTGGGGATACAGGTACATCATCACATGCTGAAAGCAGAAGCAAGAGAAAGAGTCGGGAGGGAGGTGCCACGCATACCTTTAAATGACCAGATATCGTAAGGACTCACTCACTTATTGCAAAGATAGCACCAACCCATGAGGGATCTGCCCCCATGGTGGGGACAAATATCCAAAATCTGTGTGTGTGTGTGTGTGTGTGTGTGTGTGTGTGTGTGTGTGTGTGTGTGTGTGTGTAAAATCATGAGAGTAATAGAATCCAAACAGTGATTTAAGAAAATACCTTTGGTAGCAGTAGGAGAAACCACTTGTAGAAGTTAAAGATCAGAGAAATGAAAAACAGTGAAGAGTCCATTAGAATAATACAGGTCCTGATAGCTAACATGTTTTTTTTGTTTGTTTGTTTTTTGTTTTTTTTTTGAGACAAAGTCTCACTCTGTCACCCAGGCTGGAGGGCAGTGGTGAAATCTCAGCTCATTCCAACCTCTGCCTCCCGGGTTCAAGTTGATTCTCCTGCCTCAGCCTCCCAAGTAGCTGGGACTACAGGCACATGCCACCACGCCAGGCTAATTTTTTGTATTTTTAGTAGAGACAGGGTTTCACTGAGTTAGCCAGGATGGTCTTGATCTCCTGACCTTGTGATCCACCTGCCTCAGCCTCCCAAAGTGCTGGAATTACAGTCATGAGCCACCATGCCCAGCCAGCTAACACGTATTAAACACTAAGCACTATACTTCTATTGTCTTATTTGATCTTCAAGACAACCTCACAAAGCAGGTGAGGTTGTCTTGAAGATCAACCTCATTTCTATGACTAACTATGACTAACCTCATTTTCTGCCTGAGAAAACAGAGGCTTTGAGAAATTAAGCAGCTCTCCCAAAGTCATAAAGCTAGCAGGTAGAAGGAACAGGTTCTTAAATCAAGTTTGAGTCCAAAGCCCAAACTTTCACTACACTGTTTCTCAGGTAACAAGGTCTGAACTAGAGCAGTGGCAGGTGATAATGGGAAACATTTCAGGGGCAGAATCAATTTGGGAATGAAGAAGAAGAAGAGCAAGAAATCAAATATAACTGAAAGATTTCTTGCCCAGCTGTGTGCACGTGGGGACATCACAGGCCAAGATGACAGAACAGAACTGAAAACTCCAACACTGGCTGCAGCAAATGAAGAGCTACTAAACCTGTGAATTTCATGGGTGACCTCAGCTCATGCATTAGCAACTCATTGTATCAGAATGTAACCAGCTATGGGCTAGTTTTTCTTATTAATATATATTCAATAGAAGCTGAAGTAGCTTCCTAGTAGACCAACCAAGTGGGAGGCACTGACCCTGCACCTTCACCATCACTACAAGCCTCCATGATTGCCAACGGATCATCTGCTTTTCATCTTATTATATTCTTGTCCCCTTTTGGCCATTCTATTCATTAACTACATCTTTATCACCAAGCAGAGAAGCACAAAGTCAGATGGTAAAATTCAAACTGATAAAAATCTGCCCATTAAGTGTTTCTGACTAAAGATTTTCAAGGGCAGGTATCAAAACTGCTGTGCAAAAAGGAAATCTATGAAATCAACTAGCCATGCTTTCCCCAAAACCTAACAGCATGAAGACTCAAAATTTATTATATAAAGGTTAGGTATCAAGAAGCTGTCTGTAAGTCTCAAGTGACTTATTTTAAGTCTGTAGTCTCTATATGAGTTTCCACCAAATAGGTGGGTGACATTTCAGAGCTTCAACACCAGTCATTGTCTTCTTCTTTTCATTGATCTTCCTTAGATTTGCACATCTTTTTCCAAAATTGACCTGTAGTGTGGTAAATAACACCCTCAACAGTGACTCCACAAGAGTTGACAACCCCTCCGGGGTTATGTCATATGTTTACCAATGACAACTCACATGGATGATCTGCTGATTTGAACAGTCACAAAACCTGTGATATCATCCATTTTCACCAGACCAAATCTTCTCCTAAATTAATATTAGCCTAATTGGGATCCTTTTTTTATATTGACAGAGCTTTATGCAGTAATAAATTCCAAAGTTCTTCCATCTCCTCAATCACGTTTCTTTCATCTTGCTATGTATTGTTGGCTGCATTGGGACAGTAGTTTACATGCGTTACATGGTCTGCAGTTTGTCATTCAGAAGCATTCAGGTGTCAAGTGATTCTTCTCTTGTATACTTAGGGAAGTCACCATTGTTGCTTCACCTTTTATCATCTTTACTTTCTTAAAAGTCAGTAAGACTTGGAAAAATAGAATGTTTCTTATTAGCATCACTTTCCATACACCTTACACGAGGCCAATAATGTTATAAAACCCCTTAAAAATTAACCACAATTTGGGCCGGGTGCAGTGACTCATGCCACTAATCCCAGCACTTTGGGAGGCCAAGGCAGGTGGATCACCTGAGGTCAGGAATTTGAGACCAGCCTGACGAACATGGAGAAACCCCACTTCTACTAAGAATACAAAATTAGCTAGGCGTGGTGGTGCATGCCTATAATCCCAGTTACTTGGGAGGCTGAGGCAGGAGAATCACTTGAACCTGGGAGGCGGAAGTTGCAGTGAGCTGAGATCATGCCATTGCACTCCAGCCTGGGCAACAAGAGCGAAACTCCATCTCAAAAAAAAAAAAAAATTATGGTGCTCGCTTCGGCAGCACATATACCAAAATTGGAACGATACAGAGAAGATTAGCATGGCCACTGTGCAAGGATAACATGCAAATTCGTGAAGCGTTCCATATTTTTTTTAATATAAAAAAAATATGAGTCTACCATAGACTAACAGAAAACGGAGCCCAGTACATAACCAATACCGCTATCTGTTGGTGTCAGGCAGTGTTGACTCTCTTTTGTTTGTTGTAATGGCTTTCTTTGTTTCTACCTGTCAAAGTTAATAGTTTCAAAATTCCTATATATGGGAGGCACTATCTCACTTTTCACTTTTTGAGCCTGATAAAAGCAAAAACAACCGTTTCTGAAAATGTCTTAGATTATCATGACAACACAAATTTGAATTTCTATTGTTTCTTTGACTACAAAGGTAGTCATAATTTGTTTGATAAGATGTCTACAGAGAATTATTTGTCTTTGCAGAATCCATGCTAGATGGACAAATATTTTCACATCAGTCTTTTTTTTTCAGATGGGGTTTCACCATGATGGCCAGCCTGGTCTTGAACTCCTGACCTCAGGTGATCCACCCACCTCAGCCTCCCAAACTGCTAGGATTATAGGCGTGAGCCACCGTGCCTGGCTCATATCAGTCTTTGAGCTGACACTTTAAAGCATTTCTGGAGAACTGCATATGTTCTCACACATAAGCAAAGTTGAGTCATTTGTAAATACTGAACTTTTCAATGCTATCTATTTCTAGACAATAGACAGTATTAGGAAGCCCATTGGACCAACAGTCAGCAAACAGATTCTTATCCAATTTGCCACTCAGTTCCTTGAGCTTGGTCAAATGCTGACTCGTAATTTCTTCATGTAGGACATGCGGTTTTAATGCCAGTCCTCCTCACCTAATGGGTATGAATAAGATAACATATGTGAAAATGTTTTAAAACTATGAAGTATGGTAAAAATTTAAAACACTCTCTATATCATCTTGCTTAACTCAAAGAAGTTTCTTCCACATACAGAAACTACCACCTGTCATCATCTGACTTATTTGGTGTGTATTTTGTGCAGATATTTGGGAATCTATTCTATATTCCTCCCAATTTATATATATATAATTATACACACACATATATATATATTATATATATATATTTAACCTGAGTGTGGTGACACACACTTGTAGTCCCAGCTATTCAGGGGGCTGAGGTGGTAGGATCACTAGAGTCCAGGAGATCGAGACTGCAGTGAGCCATGATTGTGCCACTGCACTCCAGCCTGGGCGACAGAGTGAGACCCTGACTCAAGAAATACGCATTTAAAAAAAAAAAAAAAGAAGAATCGAATTTAGCAGAAGAATAAAAAGTGTTTCAGCTCTATAAACATATAACTTCTTTAATGGTCCTACTAATGTATATTTAAAATTGATACTAAATATGTGAAATAAATAACAGATGCTACACTTAAGGGGGAATTTCAGGAACCTCATTTTCCTTTTAACTTAAATCCATTGCTACTACCCTCTTGTGCACAGCAAATTCAGGCCTAATAAAATTATATTTAAACACATCTCTCTCATCTTGTTGCATATAAGATCAGTATGAGCTGCAATTCTCAAACTAGCGTTCTACCAGTTGTTCCAGTGTGAGGGGTATAATTTTAATGATGTTGATGCTTATGTTAATGGTTATACTTTAATTTCTATTGCTATTATTATGGAATGGCCTATCCAGTATCTTATGAAAGCTATCATTTTTCTTAGCTTATTTTCCAGTAGGAAATTTTTGTAGTGGGCAACGTGGCGAAACCCCCATCAAAAAAATACAAAAATTAGCTGGGTGTGGTAGCACACGCCTGTAGTCCCAGCTACTTCTGAGGTGGGAGGATGGCTTGAGCCCAGGAGGTTGAAGTTGCAGTGGGCTGAGATTGTACCACTGCACTCCAGAGCCAGACTGTGTTACAAATAAAGAGAGAGAGAGAGAGAGAGAGAGAGAGAGAGAGAGAGGGAGGGAGGGAGAGAGAGGGAGAATAGGTGATCTACAGTATCTTCTGTTCTTTCAAAGTGGTCTTAGAATCAGGGGGGAAAAATAAGGTTACTTCTTCAAATCACAAACAGAGACTTTTTTACTAGTTCCAGAGCTTGGCTGCCTTATTTGTTTAATATTATTTTATCCTATTTTTCTTTATAAAGCAACTAAAAGTCTCATAAGAAAACCCAATTACTGAGTCTAGCAGCTCTGAAAACACCTAAAAATCCATGTTGGTCCTCAGTGCTATTTATATCGTCCCTTTTTCATTCTTTAGTTTATTCCTCATTAGGCTTGGGAAGGTCTCTTTTATCAAAGTTACTGTTGCCAGAAAACATAAAAACAAGATGGAGGACAAAGCTAAGAGAAGAGTAAGTTTCTCCTCTCCCCCAACCCTATTCACACTGATACGTTCAAGTGAACATCGCTGAACATGCTCATTTACAGTCATATTCACCCCAAACTCACCCAAATCCAAATGTAGGCAAACACAAAAGATGGTCCATCAAATGTAAGCAAAAACTTTTCTAAATATTTTATTGCCTTGTATTAAATTAGCATCCACCTTTGAACTAGGTCACAGATGCATTAAGTCTAGGCCTTCTCCATGCTTCCCTTTTTTTTTTTTTTTTTTAAGACAGAGCCTTGCTCTGTCACCTAGGCTAGAGTGCAATGGCGGATCTCGGTTCACTGTAATCCTTGCCTCCTGGGTTCAAGTGATTTTCCTGCCTCAGCCTCCCATGTAGCTGGGACTACAGGCATGAACCACCACACCTAGCTAATTTTTGTATTTTTTGGCAGAGATGGGGTTTCACCACATTGGCCAGGCTGGTCTCAAACTCCTAACCTCAAGTAATCTGCCCACCTCGGCCTCCCACAGTGCTGGGATTACAGACGTGAGCCACTTCACCCGGCCCCAACTCTATGCTCTTTCCATTGCACATGCAGTATTTCCTGAAAGAGATGCTCAAAATTACACAGGCACATTTTCCTTCACTACAAGCACTTCTTTCTTCCCAGCTTTGCTGAGGTGTAACTGAAAATAAAAACTGTATCTATTCAAGGTATACAACATGATGTTTTGATACACATGTACATTATGATTACCACAATCAAGCTAATTAACATATTCATCACCTCCCATAGTTACCTTTGTGTGTGTTTGTGTGTGTGTGTGTGTGTTGAGAATATTTAAGATCTCTTAGCAAACTTCAAGTTTACAATACAGTATTATTAACTATAGTCACCACACTATACTTCAGATCTCCAGAACTTATTAATCCTGTACAACTGAACCTTTTTGCCTTTTGACCAACATCTCCCCATTTGTCCCACCTGCTGGCAGCCATCATTCTACCCTCTGCTTCCATGAGTTCAATGTTTTTAGATTGCACATATAAGTGAGATCATACAGCATATGTCTTTTTTTGGCTGACTTATTACACTTAGCATAATGTCCTCCAGGATCACCCATGCTATTGCAAATAACAAGATTTCTTTCTTGTGGCCAAATAATATTCGTGTGTGTGTGTGTGTGTGTGTGTGTGTGTGTATCACATTTTCTTTATCAATACATCTGTTGACAGACACAGGCCGATTCCCTACCTTGACTATTGTGAATAATGCTGCAATGAACATAGGAATGTAGTTATCTCTTTAAGATACTGATTTCATTTCCTCTGGATATGTGCCCAGAAGTGGGACTGCTGGATCATATGGTAGTTATGTTTTTAATTTTTTTAAGAACCTCTATATACTCTTTTCCATATGGTTGTGCCAATTAATTTACATTCATACCAGTGTACGAGAGTTTCTGCCTTTAGTTGTAAAACCACTTTAAAGCTCTTTGGATAATAAAGCTCACTATTATTCCAAAGGAAAGAATAAAACAAAAAATAAATGACCAGAGTGACAGGGACGGTTGGCTGGCCGAAAGGCCAATACTGAAGAAACCCCTATGTATTTAGGTCCTTCCTAAATGTCCTAGATGGGGTAAGATGAGAGCAGGCATTGCTGAATGTATGTGTATGTGGCTGGGCCTGAAGGATGGTACAGCTCGGTAAAGACTACCAAGGGGTTACTGAGTGCTGTAATGATACCACAATGGTACCATAAGCACCACATTTGATGGAAGAAACTAGAGAACAAATGGGATCAACTACCATTTTAGAGACTATTGGGCCTTCCCCTCACTTAAAAATGAGGAAAGTGAGGCCTTAAAAGGTTAAGTGATTTGCCCAAGTCCATAAAGTAGGTCAGAGGCAAAGCTAGGACTAAAACCCTGTTTCTTAACTCCCTGTCCAGTACTAAAACCTTGACCATTGAGGGTGCTGCTGCTTGGGAAACCACTTAACCTCCCTCAGTAATGTTGGAAGAATATGGTCCCAGGAGCCACATAGCCTGGAACAGGTCAGTGTTCATCAGCTGATATTTAGATGCCTATGGGAAACCTGAAGCAACTTAATCCCAAAGGTCTATTGAAGGGTTTAGGCCGGTTAATGCCACCACACTTCACATCCCTGTCATATGTCCAAAACTGTACTCTCACACCCTCATGTTCATCTGCTCAGAGCTTTCCCTCCTTGACCTTACTCCTCTTTCCACTCTCACCTTTCACTGGACCCTCGAGAACTTGTTGCATGATAGGACTAACAACATCCTGCCTACTTCACAGACCTTGGCCTGAACCAAATCCCGAGGGCCCGCTTCCCCACTGGATGACATGCAGTCTTGTGGACACCCCATCTTGGGGCTGGGAATGAGATCATCCTGTGCCTCACTCCCCATTTGTACGTCAAACACACTGCCCTTCTGTATTTATATAAAACCCTGGCTCCTTCAACTCCTGTCATCTGGTAACATCCCTTTCAACTCCCTCTTTGTTTTTGTAACCTATCAGCCTCCAGGTAACTCCTTCTCATTTGCTGAAAATTTTAATACGTGTCTCATAGCTTCTGTCCCACCCAGGCCTTGTCATTATTTAGGATAATTTCAAAGTCCTATGTGGGTGACAAAACCCACAAGGCCTATACTTATCAACGCCAATGAACTTCACCTTCTCTTTACTAATGCACACAATAAACACCTTCAACCTTCTCAGGACTCAGAACTTTTCTGGCTAGGAAATCTAAACTCTTGGCACAATGGCTTCAAACGAAGAAATGCACTCTCTCTCTACTTTCTCATCTTCCACTCACTTCCAAAACCACAGCAACAGACCCCCACCACTCTTCTGAAACAGTTCTCTCCCAAAGTCACCATGCATTCCTCTGCATCCAGTGGACATAGTCTGGTCTCTGCCTGCTGGGTCTGATGCCACTGATCAGACCTCCTGGATATCTTCTGCTCCCTTTGCTTCCAAAGCACTTCACTACCACAGCTCTCCTGCCACCTCTTTGACCATTTCTTGACTGTCTGCTGTCTCCTGTATGGCACTCCTTTTCTTCAATCTGCTTGTTAAAATGTCCACTCAACATTAGGTGAACTCATCCACTCTCATGGTTTGAGCTACCACCAGTTTTGATGACTTCCATACTTATACCCTCAAGCTTTTAGATTCTTAGATCTAATTGGGTATTTCACAGGTACCTCAAATTCAATTTGTACCAAACTTAATGCTTTATCTGCCATATGCCCTATTTTACCCTCTCCTAAACTCAGTCTCTCTCCTCTCTCTCTCTCTCTCTCCCCCCCCTCCTGCCATCCCCGCCCCACTCTCTCTTTTCCCTCCACACCCTCAGAAGCCCAACATAGGGACCTAAGAATTATCCTTGGCTCCGTCTTAACCCAACTTTCACCCCTGGTCAATCACCAAGGCCTGAAAATTTTATCTCCTTTACTTCTTGAATGTGTCACAAACTCTTTAACCTTGTTGCCATTCCCTTGCCTAAGCCCTCATTATACCTAAGCTGGAAATCAGGACAGCCTCCTAATTAGTCTCCCTACTTCTAGGTTTACCTCCATCACCTCCAGCCTTCACACAGCACACAGAATTATCTTGCTAAAATATAAACTTGTCCTTATCACTGCCCTGTTAAAAACCACTCCATGGCTCCTTGAGGCTTAGAAGACAAACTTCAAGCTTCCTAATCAGCCAGTTGAGCCTTATAGATCTAGTTTCTGCCCATCCCTCTAGCCTCACCTTTCACCTTATAATTTATGCTCCCACCACTCTGTCTATGATCTCCAAGTACCAAGCTGCGCGCTCTCACTGGCCTGTCTCCAGCATTGCACTTAGCATAATGAATTATAACTTAGTTTATATTTCTGTCTTCCCCAGTAGACCATAAGGTGGCTCCCTGGGGGAACAACTGAATCTTATTCATCTTTATATCTCCAGCATTTAAGAAAGTGGTTGGCATACATTTAGCATTCAATTAATGCTGATGAATGAATGGATACAATTAGAAACTTCCTATTAAAAGGAATGACTTTCTACCTACTTTGTCATTAAAGGATCTAACAGTATAGAGTTCTCAGACAATCAATCGGTCAAGTGTCCAGTGGGGATTTGGCTGTTAGGGAGAAATTGTTTTACTCCCATATACCTTACACTTAAATGCAAAACTGATTAGAATTTTTCACAATCCAGTTATCCTCTTAACAATCACCACACTAACCACAGTCTTAGAGGCAGTACCGGGTGTAGCTGGCCCCTTTTAACATAGTTTAACATCTTTGTGTGCTACCGTCTGTTAATAAAATTTACATTTCTCACTGTTACTAATGTGTTGTGTTTTATCCCCAGCTCACACAAATGAATGGATGGTTCAAAAGTGCTCATTAGAGTATAAACATAGTAATGAATACAGCAACAAAAATCCTAGACCTCACAATAATGTATTAAATACAAACAGTGAATCTCACTCTAGTACAAGTAGAGAATGTGAATATGGAACTGTGCTGATTTCTCACAAGTGAAAGTAAGTCTCAGTAACTGCCAAGGACTGTATTGGACAATTATTTCATTTGCCAGTGTGTTCCTGTCACTAACCGTTATCAAAGAGCAGCTTGAAGCCGTCAAAGATTTCATAACATTTTCGGATTATATTTCAAAATTTGCACAGCACCCTCCCTATTAAACTTCCTGAATTGTTCCAAAACAAATATGAAATCATGCTTTCTCATATGAAATTGACTCATTTTGCCATGAAGGGCAGAAAGAGACCAAAACTACAGAAGCATTATTCAAAGTTACATCTCTGAGACAAAATAAAGATTATTCTATTTATAAGTAACTAATAAAGTCAGCCACAAGGTTAATGACAAATTACATGCTCAGAGGAAAATTGGACTATGCAAGCAAAATTACTAAGGGTTCTATCAAACATCACATATCAGTGGTATGCAATGTGGAAGAATTACAATCACATATGTACACTAGCATGTATTCTGCCTTATACTTAAGTGAAAGCAATGATATGCAGAGTAGCACATCAACTAGCATATCAGTAGAAAATATTTGAGGGAGAAGTACTTAAAAACTCTTGGCTCTGGAGAGATCCAAGATGGCCGATTAGCAACAGCTCAGGAATGTAGCTCCCAGTGAAAGCGCAGAGAACGAGTGGACGCCGCACTTTCGGACGAATTTTTGTTGCCCACAGACCAGGAGATTCCCGGCAAGGAGCCACAGGGGTCGCCAGCGCGACTCTTTTGGCCGGCGCGGCTGTTCTGCCGGTGCCCCAGTGTGGTGCTTCCCGGTACGGAGTATACGGGACGGATGGGCTCGGCTGGTCCCATCCCCACAAGGAAAACAGCAACTGGAAGCACTGAGAACTGAGAGTTTCACAGCAAGCACAGCGAACCCGGGAAGGTCCGGCTCTGTGGGGAAGGGGCGTCCGCCAAAGGAAAACTAACAAACAGAAAAACTTCATCACCGGGCGGAGAGAGATCCAAGATGGCCATGTAGCAGCAGCTCAGGATTGTAGCTCCCAGTGAAAGCGCAGAGAGCGAGTGGATGCCGCAATTGCAGACGAATTTTTGATGCCCACAGACTGGGAGATTCCCGGC